>JAMQGT020013032.1:0-239760 GCA_024447675.2 Pterophyllum scalare | reverse complement strand
TTTTACGCACGTTATTAAGACAAATGAGAGGAAACCGACCCGAAATAAACATGGTGAACTCCTCTGTTAGAAATTGCTGGGCCTGTGTGTGTGTGTGTGTGTGTGTGTGTGTGTGTTCCTGGCGACTGAGACTGTACTTTACTGAGATTTATCCAGAGGAGAGCGTTATTACAAATAATTCCACCATATAAACCTGAAATCTGTGTGGAACAGCTGTACGGCCAGAGTAAAACACAGTCCGCGTACCATCTTTATGTTAATGCAGATAGTGTTATTTGCGTAAATGCACTCATTACCCTTGTATTGTCTGCAGGGTGCGTGAGGCTGCAGACACGCCAACACGTTCACAGCTGCATGTTAACATTTCAATACGGTGTGTGTGGCTCCATTAGAGAGAGGTTTAAAATCAAAAGAAACTGCATGCAAATCACTCTGTGTGCGCAGTGCTGAGACGGGCAGTGATGTTTTAATTACTCTCTGAAATCCGTGCAGAACCGGGACTAAGACCCAGAAACTCAGTTCACCTATGCTCGTTTTTCAATAAAATACTATATTATTATTGCTGAAGAGCAGCTCAGCTTTAAACATGCAGGGTGAGGACTGCATGAAGAGTTACAGGACAGAACCAAAGTTTGGGCACTGCTTTAAGCGGTGGAATAGTTTGCAATAACAGTTTGCAATAATAGTTTGCAATAAAGCATCTCTCCTGCTTCCGCCCGAGCTGTTAGATATATCTGTAACTCTAACTTGAAGTGTGTGAAAAGTGGTAGGATTCAAAATTCAGAGAACAGTGAGGGAGCAAAGTTAGAGAGAGCGGGCAGCTAAGCCGGAGTAAAGATATGAAAGTTTAAATAAACGCTGACTGTTTGCAGATAAATTGTCAGATTATGTTTTCACCATTGTCATTTTTGTAGGCCCATTCCCCACGACTGTTTGAGCACCCAACAGTCAATCTACAGAAATGTAGCTTTGCAAACCAAGCAGGACGCATTTGTGGTCCTTCAGCTACAGCTAAACATAAAAGGACCGAGTCTGTCTGAGTTGGGGTGGATCTTTGACTCCAGTGGTCCGTTTGACAATGAATTCTTGAATATTTCTGTCCACATGCACTTTTATATGTATGCATGAAAGTTGTCTGTGTAATGTGAGCAAAGGTCCTCTCAAACATGCATTCTTTGAGGACCCTTACAGTTCTTGTGAGATTTTGCCGCAATCTTCAATTCCAGCTTAGTAATTATTCAACAACCTATACAGAGTTTTATTTCTTTTGAAAGCCTGACTCTTGGTCTTGTCCACCCTAATTGGGAAATTCAAAAACCTGTTTTATTTGTTATTATCTATCGTCCACCTGGTCCTTTCTGAGAGTTTCTGTCTGATTTCTCAGACTTTTTTATCTGATTTAGTGCTCAGTTCAGATAAAATAATTATAGTTGGTGATTTTAACATCCATGTAGATGCTGAAAATGACAGCCTCAACACTACATTTAATCTATTATTAGATTCAATTGGCTTCTCTCAAAATGTAAAGGAGCCCAACACCACTTTAATCATACTCTGGATCTTGTCCTGACATATGGCATAGAAACTGAAGACCTAACAGTATTCCCTGAAAGCCCCCTCCTGTGTGATCATTTCTTAGTAACATTTACATTTATTTTAATGGATTACACAGCAGTGGGGAATAAGTTTTATTACAGTAGGAGTCTTTCTGAAAGTGCTGTAACTAAGTTTAAGGATCTAATTCCTTCATTATTATGCTCTTCAGTGCCATGTGCCAACACAGTGCAGAGCAGCTACCTAAAGTCTGCTTTGGATACTGTGGCTCCTCTGAAAAGGAAAGCCTCAAATCAGAAGTGCCTGACTCCATGGTATAATTCACAAACGCACAGCTTAAAGCAGATAACCCGTAAGCTGGAGAGGGAATGGCGTCTCACTAAAGCAGAAGATGCTAATTTAGCCTGGAAAAAGCGTTTGTTGCTCTAAAAAAAAGCCCTCCGTAAAGCTAGGACATCTTACTATTCATCAATATTTGAAGAAAATAAGAACAGCCCCAGATTTCTCTTCAGCACTGTAGCCAGGCTGACAAAGAGTCAAAGCTCTGTGGAGCACGAGTATTCCTCTCACTTTAACTAGTAATGACTTCATAGATTTCTTTACAAATAAAATTTTAGACATTACAGGAAAAATTATTGAAAACCATCTCCAAGATTTATCTTCATGTCCGGCTGCTTTCAGCACTGCTGGTATTTGTTTAGACTCTTTGGCTCCAGTTGATCTTTTGGAGTTAACTTCAATAGTTACTTCCTCCAAACCAGCAACATGTTTATTAGATCCCATTCCTACTAGACTGTTCAAAGAAGTCTTTCCAATTATTGATGCCTCAATCTTAAATATGATCAATCTGTCTTTCTTTATTAGTTGGCTATGTACCACAGGCCTTCAAGGTGGCTGTAATTAAACCGCTACTTAAAAAGCCATCACTTGACCCAGCTGTCTTAGCTAATTATAGACTAATCTCCAACCTTCCTTTTCTCTCCAATATCCTTGAAAGAGTAGTTGTAAAACAGCTAACTGATAATCTGCAGAGGAACGGTTTATTTGAAGAGTTTCAGTCAGGTTTCAGAATTCACCACAGTACAGAAACAGCATTAGGCTGTACAGTTTGATGTGAGCTGGAAAATTCCAGCTATCCTGTATTACGCCAAGAGGAACTACCACACCAAATACGACCTCCACAGTAAGTTTCAGCACATTAAACCTGAAGGTTTTTACTTTCCGTGCATTGATGTACCTGCTCACTCTCTGCTGTTTGTCTCAGTTAAACAGCCCATAGATGCTAGCGTGATGCACACAGAGACATGGCTGACTCAGAGGAAGACAGATGCCACTTTCGTGCCCCTCACGGACAATGAGATGCTGCAGGCTGGTGACCTGGTGGGGCTGGATGCTGAGTTTGTAATGCTCCGTCAGGTAAGTCTGGCTATAATGCCACTGCATAAGTAAATTAGTACATTAGTAAAAAAAATAATAACAATCAATCAGCTACTCTGTTTGTGTTAATGCACTGTAACAAAACTTGACCCCTGAATGTGTTCGTCCGCAGGAGGAAACAGAGCTGTGCAGTGACGGCACCAAGTCCACCATTAAGCCCAGTTACATGTCTGTGGCCAGGATCACCTGTGTGAGGGTTCAGGGACCCAACAAGGGGATTCCCTTCATCGATGACTACATTTCCACTCAGGAGCAGGTGAGACGTCGCACAGTGAAAACACCAAAATATGATTTTCAAAGGATGCATTTGCTCATTTCAATCTGCTAACACTTGTGTGTCTTTCCTTTTCCAGGTGGTCGACTATTTGACACAATATTCTGGTATCAGACCTGGAGACCTGGACGCCAGAATATCCTCTAAGCATCTGACCACTCTGAAGTCAACCTACCTAAAGCTGCGCTGCCTCATCGACTCAGGAGTTTGCTTCATCGGTCACGGCCTACAGAACGACTTTCGTGCCATTAATTTAGTGGTATGTTTATTCTGCACATCTTCAACTCACATTAGTGTGCGTGGTTTAAAGCTCTCTGAAGGAAAATTCAGTGACCTCACAACTGATTTTCTCATAGAGCAAATGTGATTTTAATGCTTTTTGTTGTCTTTCAGGTTCCCAAAGATCAAGTTGTGGACACTGTCCAGCTCTTCCGATTGCCCCACAAGAGGATGATTTCTCTGAAATTTCTTGCTTGGTATTTTCTCGGTAAGTCAAGATGAAAAAGTAGAACTTATTATCATAAACAATAACAAACAAACCATCAAAGGAAGCACAGCTGTTGACCAGAGTGCTGTACATCTACAATAATCAAATAACATAAAACATAGAACAAAATGAGAGAGTTAAGAAAGGAAACATAAAAAAGCCCAACAAATAAAGTACTGTAATGTAGTCATTCCTGATTGTTTTCTTCATCATGTCCACAGGCCTCAACATCCAGAGGGAAACCCATGACAGCACAGAGGACGCATGCACTGCACTGCAGCTTTACGAGAAGTACCTGGACCTTTGTTTTGAAAGCGGGAATAATCCTGTGATGAAGGTCCTCTACGAACTCTATGACAAAGGCTTCCAGCTGAACTGGAAAGTCCCGGATCTGGACATGAGATGGTCACTAACGTACTGAGTGGACTGAATGCACTTTCCTTCCTTCCACGGGTGTTGCTGTGCTTCCCTCTGTGATGGGACTGTGAGCAACACCGTGACCTGAAGCTGCTCGGACTGCATTCATTACCTCATATTTTAGATTTACTTGCTTTTAGTCAGTGACTCAACAATCCTGTCTAAATGTAGCCATTTTTTTAAAAAAAGAAATGAATTTATATTTTACAATTTTCAGATATTTTTTTTATAAAAGGAAAAGAAAAAATGTTGCATGTAAATGAATGCATGCTGAGCACTGATAGATGCTGTTGTTTATGTACCAGGAAGAGAGAAATGTGCATGAATACATGAAAATCTTGATTAAAACAGATTGAAACCACATCCATGGCTGTTCAGAGAAGTCTGTTCATATTTAACAGTGAATTTAGTTTGGTCTTTTCTTCAGGCTTCTGGGAACTCTGTTGCATTATTAAGTTTCCAGGGAACATTTTTTTTAGATATCTCAGAATGCAGAAAGATTTATTTGTTTCCTGTTTTCAGTCATTTTGATATTACATTTCTTTATGTTAAGTATAACATGTAAACAAAGTCAAGTAAAACCAGGCAAAGATTTAGAAAGTGTAGCTGAAGTAAGTCAGTAGTTTCTGGCTGTCTGGTTGGACTCCGTTGTGATGTTTCACATGTGTGTGTTGTTAGCAGCTCCACTAAACAAAGATTTCCTCTCTAAACTTCCCTCCATCCATTTTCCATGTGAGCCAAACAGGGATACTTGGACACTGACTTCCTGGTCTCCTTACTTGCAGCTCTACAAGCAGACAGTTATAGTTTTGTCACCTCTCGTCTCTGTGTGATGTTGTAAGACTGGATGTCTCTAACATGGTCATCTCCAGCATGCAGCTCAGAGCAACACGTGGTTGGAGCACCTGTGCTGGAAATGAGTGATTTATCTTGTGACCCCTTGGAGGGGCCCAGCCGTTAGTTTGGAATCAACTGATCAAAACTGCATAATATATATAAAAATAATAGAAAGTAGTTCCAGCTCGATCTACCGCAACAGTAGAATACTTCCTTCATGATGAGTACTTTCAATACAAGTTACTGTGAACATTTGAACACTTTTAGCAAAGTCCTTCTAGAAGCAGGCCTTGCAACTCAGAAATGCCTCCTGTTGTGGTGGCACCCCAGTACAGAGGTCCAGTTCAGCCCTCATGTTAAAGCTGTATGATTATCAAGCCTGTCTACTCAACAGTGCATTTAATCACTTTACAACAGGCTGTGTCAGATTTGCCGTCTTCTTCACAAAGCCTTCCATGCTACCTTGTCATAAGCACCCCCTGCTGGCCATCTCCGAGAATACTTATAAGAACACTTTGCTTTAACAGCAGGTACCTTCCAAATGAAGTAGATCTTAGCTGATGAAGAGTTTAAGCCTCAAGTTTAATTTTGATGCTAAGGAAATGTTAATTTCTGAGTTCAGAGTCTTCAAGGACCTGAACTTTTGCATCAATGAGAAGAGGCTTCTGGCACTGGTATAAAAAACTGCATGCATGAAATCACCAGTCAACTATTATAAAACCCCTTAAACATGTTGCTGACTTTGACCCAAAGCAAAGTTTCAAAAAGCTTCTTTCCCCCTGGAAGTTTCACTTTGATCATCAGCTTTTCAGAACTATCCTAAAGATTTAAGTTCAGGATACTTTAAATACCCTAACCCATAATGACTGTGCTTCAAGTCCCACATTTATAGCCCTCAACTGGAAAGATGAGGACCTGTGCTTGAATAAATGTGCTTCTTCTTTGTAAACCTGTGAGTCACAATTCTAAATGTAATGGTGCCATCTGCTGGATGATCTATAAACTCCTAATGTTTCCGCACGGGTGTTTTTAAATGTTCTCATTTATCTGTTCATCTTCAGTTAAGTCTTTCCTTAATTGTAACGGACCAGGGGAAATTATTTTCATTCTTTCAGACATTTATTGGCATATTTTAAAGGGTACTGTAGCTAGATTAATATGAAGGGCGTAAGATGTACACCAGGTTTTACGCACGTTATTAAGACAAATGAGAGGAAACCGACCCGAAATAAACATGGTGAACTCCTCTGTTAGAAATTGCTGGGCCTGTGTGTGTGTGTGTGTGTGTGTGTGTGTGTGTTCCTGGGGACTGAGACTGTACTTTACTGAGATTTATCCAGAGGAGAGCGTTATTACAAATAATTCCACCATATAAACCTGAAATCTGTGTGGAACAGCTGTACGGCCAGAGTAAAACACAGTCCGCGTACCATCTTTATGTTAATGCAGATAGTGTTATTTGCGTAAATGCACTCATTACCCTTGTTTTGTCTGCAGGGTGCGTGAGGCTGCAGACACGCCAACACGTTCACAGCTGCATGTTAACATTTCAATACGGTGTGTGTGGCTCCGTTAGAGAGAGGTTTAAAATCAAAAGAAACTGCATGCAAATCACTCTGTGTGCGCAGTGCTGAGACGGGCAGTGATGTTTTAATTACTCACTGAAATCCGTGCAGAACCGGGACCAAGACCCAGAAACTCAGTTCACCTATGCTCGTTTTTCAATAAAATACTATATTATTATTGTTGAAGAGCAGCTCAGCTCTAAACATGCAGGGTGAGGACTGCATGAAGAGTTACAGGACAGAACCAAAGTTTGGGCACTGCTTTAAGCGGTGGAATAGTTTGCAATAACAGTTTGCAATAATAGTTTGCAATAAAGCATCTCTCCTGCCTCCGCCCGAGCTGTTAGATATATCTGTAACTCTAACTTGAAGTGTGTGAAAAGCGGTAGGATTCAAAATTCAGAGAACAGTGAGGGAGCAAAGTTAGAGAGAGCGGGCAGCTAAGCCGGAGTAAAGATATAAAAGTTTAAATAAACGCTGACTGTTTGCAGATAAACTGTCAGCTTTATGTCTTATGATCTTTAAATCTGATAGACAGCCAGCAGCAGCGTCTCTGCCACAAAGTGTAGTAACTCAGATTATTAGGCCCGAGCCAACCGAAGGGTCGGCGAGGAGCCTATTGTAATCGCAAGGGGCGTAGGCGCAAAAATGGGCGGAGTCGCATGGGACGCGGTCGCAAGTGGCCCCGGACCTCATAGGGACGTGCGTCATATCGAGACGTTTCCCAAAATGTATATATGCGGGTGACTGGAAAACCGCATTATTGGAATCGTTAGCGCTTGTCATTATTTTTTCTTCTTCTTCTTGTTCGTTCTTCGTCTTTCGTCCCAAATTTGACCCCCTGAACATATACGAAAACTCACCATTTTCGCTACAGAGGCCAGGACAGGCGAAACTTTTTTTTTTTTTTTTATGTCGCCAAGAGGAAACTGTAATATCTCCACGGCGCGCCCCGGAAAATTTACTTTTCGGCCTTCAATGTAATAGGCCATAATCCACTTTATCATAGAACCACGAAATTCGCGTCACAGCAGATCCTGTCAAGATAAGCAAAAAATCCTCTTGGAGCACGCCCACCCAACAAACAGGAAGTCAGCCATCTTGACCTGAACTTTGCCCTCTGATAAGTCAGCGACTACGCACACCTAGTATTCTAATGATCTCCTCCTAGGGCTTTACACCTACAGACACCAAAATCGCTCAGCATAATCTAGACAAGTAGGGGAACAAAAGTTATTCAGGGTTTTTTTTTTTTAAATAGAATTAATGGTTTGGTCATTAGGGGGCGCCGAACTTGGCCTTCGTTTTGGCCTAATTTACCCTCACCTTTTCTGTCATCACTCATGCATGCTTTGTCTGATTTGTCCCAAACTTTAATAACTTATGTACAGACGCACCATGAATCCATAAATGGAGAAACCATGGCAATTCCTGCAATAGTGCCCCCTACATAATCAAAATAAAATTTGCATGGAGCTTCAAAATTTTAGTTACTCGTAGAGTTATGAAATTTGGTTTCCACATTCTGTATATGACCCTGATCAAAAAAGTCAATCAGACCCATGCTTCATTTTGCAGGCTTCCCCCGTAACCACATCCCCAATTCCCCATTGGTTTTCAATGGAAAACCTAACATTTCTGTGTGACACTTTTTTCAGGTGTTTTGAGCTGTACATTGATCACAAACATTCCCACTAAGGCCCATGATGATGTTCCTTTGCAGAGGGGCGTGGCCTTGGCGCCATGGCGAGCTTCGATCCTTCGCCGTGACATTTCGATTGCCCCTCATTCCCATATACTTTGTCCGATTGTCCTCAAACTTCACGTGTGATAAGGACCCACCCCTAACACAATATTGAATGGCACTCTAGCGCCCCTAGTGGACCAAGTAACATGCTCTAATTCAAACACTCATTGTCCAAACTGCACCAAACTTCACAAGTGTGATAAGGCCTCACCCCTGAAGACATCCACATGACATTATTGTATGAAAGTCTACCGCCCCTAGTGGAAACAGGAAGTTGCTGTAATTCAAACATTCATTGTCCAATCTGCACCAAACTTCACAAGTGTGATAATGACCCACTTCTGCACACATCCACAGGACATTATTGACTGAGAGCAGGTGGCTCGCTAATGGTTCGCTGAGGCTCACAGGCGGCGAGGGCCTTTATCGCCGCTTGCGGCTATATTTATTATTATTATTATTATTGTTGTTGTTGTCATTGTTGTTATTATTATATTGAGGCTATTAATGTGAAGTAGCCAATGCATACATTAGAATGGCAGCACCTGCGATCAAGCACTTTCCACTGAAGCTCAACTCAGTTTCCTTTTATTTATATAATATATAATGCCAGTTCATAACAACAGTCTTTTCAGTGTGCTTCATATTGTAAAGTAGAGACACAGCTTGATTTCCAAATGTGTTCCAGAGTTGTTTGAATGTGACCATATCTGAGTCGGAGTGGCTCTAGTTTATCGTGAGTATATATGTATATATAAAGTGTAATTTGACTGAGACAGAGGTTGCATTAAATCTTAGCAGTCACCAGATCACAGGTGAAGGTGTGCTTTAGACACATGTGAAAGGAAAACGCTTTCAGAAAATAAAGGCTTTTATCTTTCAGCGGTCCTCTCCTTATTTAAGGGCCCTTACAGGTCTTCTGAATTGTTGCCTTTTGGCTGTGCCACATGCAGAAACATGCCATAACACAGCTGGATGAACTTAAACCTATAGCCCCAAATGGGTTTTTAAAACGCTTAATCTGAAAGCATTTAAAAATGCAAAAAGTTTAAGGAATGCAAATCGGAAATAAATTGGATAAATAAAAATAAATTCCCAGCCAGAGTTTGCCCTGTTGCAATGTTGATATTTTGCAAATGTGGTTGTTTTTCTTTTTTTCATGACTGCCATTTTTAAAAACAAGATGGCGGCTGCAGTTTTGGTCAAATCAGATGTGTCCGATTTTTATACGAAAGATCACAGACACAAAATCAAGCAGTGTGTGAATATCAGGCTTTTTAACTTTTTTTTGAACAGTTGTGGTTGAAATTACAATTAATCTGCTGCACAATTTCTCCAACAGAGTGACTGAACTCTGCTGCCACAAGCACAGAGGCAGGAAATATTTCAAACCACATGCATTAAATCTTAATAATATCATTATAACCTCAAAGTCTTTAACAAAAGAATTTCAAGAATATGTGCTGAATAAACTTATTATGTAACCTCTTGTGGGGTTGGCTTGGTGCAGGTGGTCCTAAGAGTCATTGAGCTTAATCTTCAAGTCTTTAGGGTCACAGAGTTCAGGCTGTTGATCAAAGTGTGAATCATCTGAATCACATAAACACATGTGTGAAATGTCTTGGGGCCTTGCCCTGCCGCATCTCCAACAGTCCTCCAACAAGGCCAAGAATGTCGCTCCACCTGTTTTTCTGTTGCTCCCCCATTAACGTCTATCAGATCAGACATTAATCAGGGATTGTATTATTGTAGGGTCTATATTGTACAAGATAAAGCCCCTTGAGGAGCCTGTTTTTGTGATTTGGTGCTATACAGTACCAGTCAAAGGTTTGGACACACTTAAGTGTATCATTCATTTGAACTCACCCATTCAAATGAATTCAAACGAATGGGTAAGTGTGATGTGTGAAACTGAGTTTGAAACTGAACTGAACTGAATCAATCTTTTTAATGTTTGTTCAAGTTTGTAACCCTGACAGTATTAAGGTGTGAATTAAAGGTGACTGGGATATAAGGGTCACTGGATCAGTATACGCAGCGTTTACTTCCTCTTCTGATGAGTGAAAATTGAAACTTTTTGGTAAATAGGTTCAAAATTCAAAATTGCATGTCCTCATAGGTGTGTGGGGCAAGCATGCAACAGGAAGTTGACCCAAAAGCACCGGCTGAGGAAAAAGGCATAAGCTGGTTTTCATCATTCAGTCATAAAATTCTCAGAGCTAGTATATTGCGTTAACCACTGATGGAAAGGCAAATATGATTAAATCAGTAAAAGTGTTTCAGTTTTTGGAATTAGGTTGTTTTTAGGTTGGTTTAGTCACAGGTTTTGATAATGAAAACAATTAATCACATTTACAAGGTTGATCAATGCCAATCAAACAGATAACAAACAATAGTTGAAACTACTTTAAATCAACAACCTGCTTAAACGTAATTCAATCAACCAATGACAACATTCAGTGTTGACTGTGTGGTTTCAGATAGAGGCTTAAAAACGTTTTTCAGTCACCAGGTGAGGAAATAAACCCTGAATAGATTAAAACTTTCAGATAATTAAATCAATGTGGAACTCAGAAATTAATTCAATCAATTTTCAGCCTTGATTAATACTGAAACACTGAGATCACTGCTGGAGGTTCAACCAATATTAAACATACTGAATTGCTACTAATATTTCAAAATACTGTACTTCTTTGTCTACACTCAGGATAAATGTTATGTATTTAACCTCAAAAATACAACTTCATTTAATTTATTGAATCGAGGTTTGTTAGTTTTAACATGTGTAACGCTGTTTTCCCACATGTGGCAGGTTTGTTAGAAACCTCAGACAAAAAACGATCCTGATTCAATCCCCCAGTTCACACCTTATTGTCCAGGTCTTCCAAAAAATTCACACCTCTTTTCATGCAACTCCAATCACTCCTACCTTTATTACCAGCCTGAAACTGGTCACCCTAATGCTCAACAACTCTAAGGACCACCTCCAGCCCCAGCAGAGGTTAAATACCTGGCACTCCCCATCAGGTTTTTAGAACTGAAGAAGTCCGGCTGTCTTCAAGTGCTCGGGATTGAAGCTGCAAGTATTACTATTCCCAGGAGTTGCTGTTCCTCTGCAGGTTGATTTAGCTGAACCCAAGACGATTTTTGAAGTTCCATATCTGGAGTGAGTGAATACTGAGCCAGCCTTCACGGGACTATGGATGCAGATCTGGGGAATGCAGTGAACTGGTCTCCTGAGTGGGCTCAGGAGTGGACTCCAGAGATACTTGAAGCCTCCATGGACCCGTACCTGAACCTAAACTTCTTCCAAAATGTGGATATGGACACAGAGGAGCTGGCTGTGTACTTGAAGAAGGGGATGTTTTCTGAGCTGCACAGTGTAGTTTCAGAAGTTGGTATTCCAGTCACTGCAACATTTTTTGACTTACAGAAGGAAATGCTCTGGGTGGGAAACCAGAGGGTAAGAGTCATAATTATGCTCCAGTAGAGATTGTTTGATTTATAATCACTTTCACTTTTGCACTCTGTAATATTTCATTTTGCCTTCTCTTCAGGGTCATGTGACATCGTTCTTTGGAAAAACAATGCCCCGCTACTCTTCTTTCCAAGTGCACCCAGTTGATGACATCCGACACATTCGGAGTTTGGGGACAGGCGTGCTGTTCCTTTCTAAACGCAACCTCAGTTGTTACACTCGTGGAGGTGTCATCATGTTTGATCATCCGTAAGTGTTACGCAGTACTTAAAGAAAAAAAAAAAAACAGGAAAAAAATACAGATAAAAAACTTTATCATGAAACCTACCTTTGTTATGATAATGTTACTGCAAGGATCAATATTTTTTCCTTTAATATGTCAAGAGTTTATCCCTGTACTCATACAGATTGTAGAGGACCTGTAGCTGTGAAGCTTTATTGAATTAATGGTCATTATTGGTGCTTTGCAGGATGGAGAAAGGAACTAATATGCACAGTCTCCTCGTGACTGATAACAACACAGCGCTCATGGGTGGACTACAAAACTATGTGACTGAACTTGACTTGAATACAATTCAAGAAACTCAAAAGGTAATACACTTGGATTACAGTTATCAAAATCCACAGCTATCTTTGCATATGCCACTGGGCCACATTATAAAACTGACTTCAGAGTGAGTGTCTGACTGATGTTTTGCCTTCCAGTTCACTGTTGAGGTACCTGGAGTGACAATAATGCGGCAGACCAATCGTTCCTTCTTCTGCGGGCACCCTTCTGGCAAAGTAAGTATCACATGATTCTGTCAGTTTGAAGAGGACATTTGTCTGGTTTGCATCATACTCACACTGACCCTCTGTATAAAAACAGGTGACTCATCGGGACTTGCGTACCTTCAGGATGGAGCATGTGTTTGATGCATTTTCTAGTGGTCTGTCAGACTTTGATGTTTACGGAAACCTTCTGGCTGCATGTGGGTTCTCCAGCCTGAGTGGGTTGGCGTGTGACCGTTTCATCATGGCGTATGACCTCCGCATGATGCGAGCCGCAATCACCCTTCAGGTGGACGTGGATCCCCTGTTCCTGCGCTTCGTTCCTACCTACAAATCACGCCTTGCAGTCATCTCCGCAACAGGTATGAAAGCTAAATGGCTTTAGAGATAATTAGACAGGTTTTTTGTAGGTTTAGACTTCTGTTTCTTGGTGTGTTTGGCCAATAAATATGACTCATTTTTTATACTAACAAGATCTGTATCTTTCTCCAGGTCAAGGCCAGTTCTGTGAGCCTACTGGCTTCGCTAACACGGCGGAAGTTTTTCACATCAACACAAATGGCCAGTTACTCACGAGTTTTGATGTTTCATCCAGCAAACGAGCCTTAGCCTTTGGGGATTCAGGGGGATGTGTGCAGCTCTGGTCTGATGCTCCAGATATTTCGTTTAATGTTTACTCTCGGGAGGCAGAGTTTGCCCGGCCCTGTCTTGTGGACACACTGATTCAGCTGAACTGCAATCATGACCTGCAGCCCTTCTCTCTCACGCCCACAAGTCCCACTGCCCAGGTTGAACCCTGCTCCAGGTAACACAATTACTAACTTATGGCATGTAACTGAGACTAAGTAGTTTGTATTAGAACAATCACATCTATTGATTTATTTTTACTCAGAACTGATAAAAGTTTGCAATGTTTATATTAATTTAGCTAAATGGTTTACACAAGATATTAGAAGCTGCTCTCAGGATGAAAAGTATGGTTTGTGGTTGCTATTTCCCATTTTGCTTTTCCTAACTGCTCTCACTTATTTATTAAAGATTTTCATCTAAAAACATGTTTCTTTTCTGCAGAAAAGAAATGGCTCCTGTGAGGGACCCAGAAATCCTGCACACAGTGGAAAGTGTTGGGTTAAAGAGTTCTGCGAAAAGTCCTCGCACCTGCCCCCGGAAACAGGCATGCCAAAACTTATTATGATGCTACTCAGAGTTCCTCATATATATATATATATATATAGACAGGTTTATATATATATATATATATATATATAGAGAGAGAGAGAGAGAGAGAGAGACAGGTTTATATATATATATATATATATATATATATATACAAAATCCCAGCATGTTTCCTAAAGGCTCTGAAGACAAGTTTAACAGATCGGTATTTAACAATGTTTTTCTGTGATTTGGTTTCAGGTTCAACGTAAAAAAAATAAGACGCCTGCTTATTATTTTTATCTACAACCAAGTTCCTGAAAATCCCCAACAGAGAGTGATGAAGAGTCTCTCCACGTTGTCCCCAAAAAGTACAAAAAGGTTGGACTTGCTTAATTTCATTGAATGGTTTTCATGAAGACATACAATTGTGACACTCAGGTTTAGGTGTTGCTTTAAGCTCTGATTTCCAAAACATGTAATGAAGATGTCTTTGTTCTGTTTCAGCTTGCAATCAAATACTCTAAACGTGGACTGGAGGGCTTCAACTTCCACAGTTACAACCAGACCATGTTTGCTGGCCTGGAGCCGGACATTCCCAGTGCTTACTGTAACGCCATGATCCAGGTAAGAAGCTGGAGATTCCCAGTGGATTTGAGTGAAAATTTTTTATATGAAGCATATGTGTCTAACTTGTGTGGTTTTATGTGTGCACATTAGGTTTTATATTACATGGAGCCGATTCGGTGTCTTGTGCAGAATCATTTGTGCCAGAAGGAGTTCTGTCTGGCCTGCGAGCTTGGCTTCCTCTTCCACATGTTAGATTTGTCAGAAGGAGATCCATGTCAGGTAACGTTTTGGTTTGCATTTCTGACATAACTTTTCAATCCATTGGGCAGGACCTTTAAATTGAATCCTTACTTTATTGTAACTGGACAATAATCCTCTGTGGAGATTTGTCAGAGTAACCTCTTCTATCTTCTTCCCTCAGGCCAGAAACGTCCTCCGAGCATTTCGAAACACCCACGAAGCCAAGGCACTGGGCCTGATCCTGTCAAACCACGAGGAGAGGACAGGAAAAGCTAAAATAGGTCTCTTAATCCAGAGATGGAATCGCTTCATCCTCTCGCAGCTCCACCAGGAGACACAGGAGCAGGAGAGAGAGTCTGTCATTGGAAAGCTGTTTGGTTCTGAAGTTGAGAACAGAAGTTGGTGTGTCTGTGGCAAACAAACGGTCCACTCCCACCTCACGTTGCTGTTCAACATGCATTACCCTGAGCACAACTCTCAAGGTGAGTGTGAGAGCGCTGAGAGCATGGATAATTGTGCCCTTTATTCCTATAAATAAACCGGCCCAGTGATGCTTCATAAACGTTTTGAATTGTTCTATATTTAATTATTCTGTCTCTGAAGCTTTAAATATGAATCTGAATATACTGGTGCATATATTGATGTTCATTTTACTTTGACATTCTGCAGCAAGAACAATAAAAGAGTACGACTTTGCTGAGATCCTGAAGAAAAGCATCTGCCTGGAGCAGTGCACTCAGGCATGGTGTGACAACTGTCAGAATTATCAGCCCACAGTGAGTCACAGCTTTTATTTATACATAATGACAAATCAGCTCATCAGTAAATCATAATGAGCAAAAAATGATAGATTATTACCTGTTCTGTGTGTGATTATTTCTCTGTGTTACACCATAGGTGCAGACCCGCAACATTCGACATCTACCAGACGTTCTGGCCTTAAACTGTGAGGTGAACAGCGCCAAAGAGGCTGAATTCTGGAAGGTTCAGGCCGAGGTAAGTGACTGATTCACTTTGTTTAAGCACAACTTCAAAAACAAACTAATGACCGACCTGTTCTTTAGTTACATCATTCTTTGTGTTTCTGTTTTTACAGCATGCTTTCAATAAGGCCATGCAGAAAGCAGCAGTGGAGGCTTCCAGCATGGGGGGCATCGGGTGTGACACTCAGGCAGAGGATCAGCGTCATGTCTGGATCCCTGCCACTCTTAAGATGTCCATCAGCAAAAGTCAGGAACTGGAGATCATCAGCTGGCCTGAGAGTGAGGAGGTGAGGATCATCAAGTTAAGATTCCCCTAATTAAACTGGGTTTGGGTTTAATGTGTTGCTGCTTCAACATGTGAATTTCCCAAATTTTGCATAAATAATGTTGATCTTTTCCTGTACTTGTGTGACTAGTTAAGTGCTGCTGACGAAGAGGAGGGAGCATCTCTGTATGACTTGGTGGTGACGGTGCCACACATCCTGGATGGCACGGCTGGTAATCTGGTTGCACACATCAAAGTGGGCGAGACCTACCATCAAAGAAAAGCGGTGAGTGAGGCTCAAATAAGAAATTACAGTCTGAGATAAACTCACTTCTGAAAAGTTTAAATTTTAACATTTGAAATGATCTTTTTGTTTCAGGGAGTCGCTCAACAGCAGTGGTATCTCTTCAATGACTTCCTCGTTGAACCCATTGATAAGGTAAGGATCTTATTGATTGTCTATACGTGCTATAGTTAATGAAGAGCTGAAGGATCCAGGATAAGGATCTTATTGATTGTTTATTGATCCTGATGTTAATGTGCAGTCATGTGAAGGTATTTCTTGTTTTTGTTTTTCTTGGCACAGACTGAGGCTGTACAGTTTGATGTGAGCTGGAAAATTCCAACTATCCTGTATTACGCCAAGAGGAACTACCACACCAAATACGACCTCCACAGTAAGTTTCAGCACATTAAACCTGAAGGTTTTTACTTTCCGTGCATTGATGTACCTGCTCACTCTCTGCTGTTTGTCTCAGTTAAACAGCCCATAGATGCTAGCGTGATGCACACAGAGACATGGCTGACTCAGAGGAAGACAGATGTCACTTTCGTGCCCCTCACGGACAATGAGATGCTGCAGGCTGGTGACCTGGTGGGGCTGGATGCTGAGTTTGTAATGCTCCGTCAGGTAAGTCTGGCTATAATGCCACTGCATAAGTAAATTAGTACATTAGTAAAAAAAATAATAAACAATTAATCAGCTACTCTGTTTGTGTTAATGCACTGTAACAAAACTTGACCCCTGAATGTGTTCATCCGCAGGAGGAAACAGAGCTGCGCAGTGACGGCACCAAGTCCACCATTAAGCCCAGTTACATGTCTGTGGCCAGGATCACCTGTGTGAGGGTTCAGGGACCCAACAAGGGGATTCCCTTCATCGATGACTACATTTCCACTCAGGAGCAGGTGAGACGTCGCACAGTGAAAACACCAAAATATGATTTTCAAAGGATGCATTTGCTCATTTCAATCTGCTAACACTTGTGTGTCTTTCCTTTTCCAGGTGGTCGACTATTTGACACAATATTCTGGTATCAGACCTGGAGACCTGGACGCCAGAATATCCTCTAAGCATCTGACCACTCTGAAGTCAACCTACCTAAAGCTGCGCTGCCTCATCGACTCAGGAGTTTGCTTCATCGGTCACGGCCTACAGAACGACTTTCGTGTCATTAATTTAGTGGTATGTTTATTCTGCACATCTTCAACTCACATTAGTGTGCGTGGTTTAAAGCTCTCTGAAGGAAAATTCAGTGACCTCACAACTGATTTTCTCATAGAGCAAATGTGATTTTAATGCTTTTTGTTGTCTTTCAGGTTCCCAAAGATCAAGTTGTGGACACTGTCCAGCTCTTCCGATTGCCCCACAAGAGGATGATTTCTCTGAAATTTCTTGCTTGGTATTTTCTCGGTAAGTCAAGATGAAAAAGTAGAACAAAAACAAAAACAAACACACCACCAAAGCATCTGTGTTAATTCCTCATATCCACACTGTAATCTGAAGCTGAACCGTTTAGTCATTCCTGATTGTTTTCTTCATCCTATCCACAGGCATCAACATCCAGGGGAAAACCCACGACAGCACAGAGGACGCATGCACTGCACTGCAGCTTTATAATATGTACGTGGACATACTTAGAGAAGGAGGGTTTGCCTATCTGACAAAAGTGATCCAGAAACTCTATGAAACAGGCTTCCAGCTGAACTGGAAAATCCCGGATTCAGACATGAAATCTTCACAGACGGACTGAGTGGATGTTGCTGTGCTTCCCTGTATGATGCAACTGTGAGCAACACTGTGACCTGATGCTCGGACTGCTTTCATTATCTGATATTTTATATTTACTTGCTTTGAGTCAGTGACTCAACACTTGTAACCATGTCTAAATGTAGGCTTTTTATATCAGAGAGGTTTGCAGAAAAAAGAAATGAATTTATATATATATATATTTTTTTCGTTTTACAAAGAACATTGTTGCATGTAAATGAATGCATCCTGAGAGCTGTGAATGGTTTGTTGTTTGATGGCAGGAAGTGGAGAATGTGCCGGAATACATGAATTCTTGATTAAAACTGGTTGAAACTACTCCATGGCTGTTCAGAGAAGTCTGTTCATATTTAACAGTGAATTTAGTCTTGGTCGTTTCCCCAGCCTTCTGTGAAACCTGTTGCACTATTAACCAGAGTATCTAACTTATGGAACAATTTTTGCTCCTGCTGGACACTGTCTGGTGCATATTGGGGATTACAATTTTAAAAAGCACATGCTAGTCTTCCATTGAAGTCTGCTGCCTGCAATTTGTAAATGGGAACTTAAATGCTTTAAACTTATTTTTTGCCTTTAAACTGAAATTTGACCTTAGCTTGAATTGAATTGAATGACTTACGTGAATATACTGTATGTGTGACATATTACATGTCCACATTTCAAACTCAGGCAGGGACACTGACAGAAGAATGGAGAAACAGATACAGTGTATCACAAAAGTGAGTACACCCCTCACATTTCTGTAGATATTTAAGTATATCTTAAATATGACAAAATGACACTTTGACACAATGAAAAGTAGTCTGTGTGCAGCTTATATAACAGTGTAAATTTATTCTTCCCTCAAAATAACTCAATGTACAGCCATTAATGTCTAAACCAGCAGCAACAAAAGTGAGTACACCCCTAAGAGACTACACCCGTATATGAACAAATTGAGCACTGCTTGTCATTTCCCCTCCAAAATGTCATGTGATTCGTTAGTGTTACTAGGTCTCAGGTGTGCATAGGGAGCAGGTGTGTTCAGTTTTGTAGTACAGCTCTCACTCTCTCATACTGGTCACTGAAAGCTCCAACATGGCACCTCATGGCAAAGAACTCTCTGAGGATCTTAAAAGATGAATTGTTGGCCAAGGCTACAAGAAGATTGCCAACACCCTGAAACTGAGCTGCAGCACAGTGGCCAAGATCATCCAGCGTTTTAAAAGAGCAGGGTCCACTCAGAACAGACCTCGCGTTTGGTCGTCCAAAGAAGCTGAGTGCACGTGCTCAGCGTCACATCCAAATGCTGTCTCTGAAAGATAGATGCAGGAGTGCTGTCAGCATTCCTGCAGAGATTGAAGAGGTGGGGGGTCAGCCTATCAGTGCTCAGACCATACGCCGCACACCACATCAAATTGGTCTGCATGGCTGTACACAAGAAAGCCCGCAAACAGTTTGCTGAAGACATGTCAACAAAGGACATGGATTACTGGAACCATGTCCTATGGTCTGATGAGACCAAGATTCATTTGTTTGGTTCAGATGGTCTCAAGCATGTGTGGCGGCGATCAGCTGAGGAGTACAAAGATAAGTGTGTCATGCCTACAGTCAAGCATGGTGGTGGGAATGCCATGGTCTGGGGCTTGAGTGCACCAGGTGTTGGGAGTTACATTTCATTGAAGGACACATGAACTCCAATATGTACTGTGAGATAATGAAGCAGAGCATGATCCCCTCCCTCCGGAAACTGGGTCGCAGGACAGTGTTCCAACATGATAATGACCCCAAACACACCTCTAAGACAACCACTGCTTTATTGAAGAGGCTGAGGGTAAAGGTGATGGACTGGCCAAGCATGTCTCCAGACCTAAACCCAATAGAACATCTTCGGGGCATCCTCAGGCGGAAGGTGGAGGAGCACAAAGTCTCCAATATCCACCAGCTCCGTGATGTCATCATGGAGGGGTGGAAAAGCATTCCAGTGGCAACCTGTGAAGCTCTGGTGAACTCCATGCCCAGGAGAGTTAAGGCAGTTCTGGAAAATAATGGTGGCCACACAAAATATTGACACTTCAGGAACTTTCACTAAGGGGTGTACACACTTTTGTTGGCACTGGTTTAGACATTAATGGCTGTATATTGAGTTATTTTGAGGGAAGAATAAATTTAAACTGTTATATAAGCTGCACACAGACTACTTTTCATTGTGTCAAAGTGTCATTTTGTCAGTGTTGTCCCATGAAAAGATATACTTAAATATCTGCAGAAATGTGAGTGGTGTATTTACTTTTGTCATACACTACAGGTTAAAGATGTGTGCAGTTACACTTCAGGCAAGACCTGAAGTCTTACTGAACTATTTTCTGACAGGGAGACAAGCTGAAAAAAACAAACCTAACACAAATAAATCTTAACTCCACAATTGAGTCATCAGGTAATCTGCCATTAAAGTTACTATGGTTTGCTTTGCAATAATTCAATTTCCCAGGTAAGTTTCTTTCAAAAGATATATTAGAATACAGATAAATTCATTCTTTTCTTTAACCATTTTATCATTTATTAAATTACAGTCTAAAGTATACCACATAAAAACCAACTTGAGTAAAACCAGAGAAGGAAGTTTATTAGAGATGAACAGGTATGAAATCATTGCCTACTGACTAATAAATTCTCCAGAAAATAGTGTCACCATTCCCAGAGAATCTCTTGGACCTCTGCAGGGAGAGTAGGCGTTTTTTCCCCAGTAGTGTCTAAAGTCTCTGTTTCCCTGATGAGCATCAGGAATTCATATAGACTCTTAGAAGCAACCTCCTTAATTTACTCCCCATCTGTTAGCTGCAAACAATTTTACATAGTTTCATTGTTCTGTAAGTGTTAATATATAATCCTAAAACAGGACACCTACACTGTACTTGCAACCTCATATCACATCTGAATGAAGACTAAGTCTACATCTGAATTCTGTTTATATTTAATCTTTACTCTGAAACCCTTAAACCGCACAGAGTCTGCAGCTGAGAGAATAAAACCTGAAACTGTAAGGAGCAGATTAGTAGGTTGTGTACTGTAGATTTTTGGAATACATTTTTCACATGCAGCTTATTGTTTGTAAATTACTAAAACCCTGAATGACGCTCAGACTGTGTGCCGCAGTTGTCACAGGAATGTCTGTGTATTAATTTGGTGATTTATGACATGCAAATATACTTGATTATAATCTGCTGCTTAGTCTCTTTTATAATGCTGGAAATGCAGCTAATAACCAGCTTCAAGTGACCGTTGATCCTGTTCGCCAATGTTAGGGTAAGTCAAAGACAAGATAAGGGAAAGACACCCTGGGTATGTTGCACTCACTTTAAGGCCTAGATGCCCCTCCCTAAAAAAAAGGCTGACTTTGCTCCTCCCCTTTCTGCAGAATTGCCCAACACATTTCATTTCAGGATACCCTGAGGTCTGGGTCTCTCTTATGATTGTGATTCTCCTTGATAAACCTCCCTAAACTACATTTTACTGCTTCTATATGTAATGTGCCCTCTGCTGGTACTGCACACACTTACAGTTTCTACAGGTGGGTTTTTTTTTTTAATGTTCTAATTTATCTGTTCACCTTCACCTTGATTTACTTAAAAAAAAACTAAAAAAAACAGAACATTATTCAACTTTCCTCATTCTTGCAGACATTTATTAGTATATATTAAAAGGAGCAACAGCTTGCGGAGTAGGCAGGTCATAGATAGCAATTCCCGGGCCACTTTTGTTAAATTTGGAACCATAAAATGCAACTGTGTGAGCTACTGGTCTGGCTAGTGCAATAGACGGCTGCACCTCTACAAACAAAACCAAGCATACGCAGTCAGTATTGCAAACTGTTTATTTGTAGTAAATGAAAAGTGTGCCATTTAGTGAGAGGGAGAAAAAGGGCAGGGCAGTCAGGGACGGTCGATGTCTTTGGTCCATATTGTGGTGGAGGGGACATTGATAAGTGGGAAAAAGAGAAAAGGCACTTGAGTTTACAGTTGTCTCAAAAGTTTTGAGAAGATGGACACAGGATCTACTGGAAGAAATTAATGAACTTGATGTTTTAACCTCTTTTATGCTTAATATGAATATCACATACAAAATGCCCCATGTGAGCACAAAATTATATACCTACATATATGTATATACAGAAAGGAATAAGAAATGAAAGATAGAAAGAAAAAGGTGAATTGTTGGATATACTCCACTGGGAGTTTCTCTACAGGCAGAGGAAAAAGGGGAAAAAAGGCAGCAAAGTTGCACAGGATGAGATTGTTTCTTTGGTGATAACTTAATATCCCTACAGTTTGGAATGTAAAACAAAAGTGGTGGTTGGAGGGAGGCAGATAACTTTGCAGATGAGTACTGAATTGTTTAGCATTTGTCCTGCAGCTTTAATAATTTCCCACAACAGCCCGTTGTCGATGAGCTGGCTGAGGAAAGTTGTAAAATTTGGTACTTCAGTCTATAAAGATCTTTGTGATGATATAACCTACCTACCAGCTATGCATGCACTTAAAAAGGAAACATTTTGGGAAATATGCTCCGCCTGTTTAAAGCAGAAGCAGTGTTAGCTTTGCTTAGCTAGCCAGTCTGGCACTATCCAGCTGTAACAAAATCCACCTAATCAGCACCTCTGGTGCACCAAATCATTACATTTTCCATTTCAGTAAAAGACATATGGCTATTTTGCAGGGGTAGGCTATCTGCCAGACAACCAAAAGGGTTAATTAGTTCCTGAATTAAACATTTGGTGGTAAAACACCTTTATATACACATGACATTACTACATTTAATGATGGCTAGTTTGTCATTTTATTCATCCGCAGGAGGATATTTTACAAGCAACATCACAAATTCATCCAATGATGCATTGCTGAACTGTGGGTTTAACTGTCAGTGCAGCTCTATGTACAGCAGTTGTAAAGCTGAAGTGATTTCTGTTAAAGAGGTGCTGGTTAGAAGATTTTGCGACATTAGGAATGAAAAGAGATTCTTAGCCCAGTTTAGGGTTGACACACCAAAAAATAATAATAAAAAAAAAAAGTGGCTCATTACTGCCCCCTGAGGCTGGCAGGCTGAAAAACACTCGATCAAGAACAGGAATGCCTTTGAAAAGGACAGTAAAGGAATTTTTTTCCTTTTTTTTTTTAAAGACTTCCTTCACTGTTACAGTTTTTTTTTTCCCTTAAGCAGTTGTGTTCAAAAGCTGCAAACAGGAAAACCATCTGGGCCATCATTCATACCAGACTAAATTAACTTGCTGCTCCAGATAGCTTTGTCTTACTGTAACAAGGAAGCCAATGAGCTCATTTCCCACAATGTTAAACCATCCTAGAACATATTTACCAAAGATTGGAAACCAGTTTGCATTCTTTTCTCAACAATATTCACTAATTATACTACTTACATAAAGAGTGTTAATCTCAAAGAAGGGGGGTTAAAAACTCCCTATGACCAGAAAACCTTTTCAACAAAACCCCACAATCCCCCCCCCCAAAAAAAAATTCTGCTCAAAGGAAGACAACATGTTATGAAGATGCAGCAATAATGTAACAACCAGTTTTCCACTACAGCCTTGCAGCTCTGCATATGTACATTAACTACAAGATGATGAGAGAAGGTATCGCTGGAAGGTCCTTGTCTCTTACTAAAAACCCACTGCGAGAGAACAGCGCTGAAACAGGCTGTGTCGAACAATCACCTGCTTTTTGTTCACAAATTGGGCACTACGACGAGATTCAACCCCAACAGCCGCCTTGCAGCAGCTACTTAGCAGAAGAAAAAAAAAAGGATCTAAGAAATCAATACAACCCTCCAATGCATTCATAAGTTTGCTCAATTTTACTTCCACAGATGGTCAGAGTGGGCATAAACGAAGAAGAGCAACTGATGCTAGATATTTAGGGAGTGACAAACACGTCAGCCAATACCCTCAATACATGCGCGCGTGCACACACACACACTCATAGAATATCCGATATACTGAAATTGAAAATAACGGGGTTATTAAGTTTCCAGTAATGTATTTCACAAACTAGGTAGCAACTTCATGTGACAACACTGTTCGACTCCACACCTCCATCTGTTCAGCGGTGCTGCAGGCAGTGCTGAGAGTTTTGTAAACAATGGGGTCACATTGCTGGACAAACTTAAATCTAGAGGACCCCGAGCATCTTTTTCTGCATTATGTTGTTTATTATAAACTGCTTCCATATCCGACAATGTACAAGCCGATATCCATAAATCTGTGAATGGCTGATAACTATAATCAATCAGTCAGGCTCTAAAGAAAAAGGGGAACAATAGATCCTAGACTTTGTTTTTGCACATGTTCATAAATCACTTATCTGCTCTATGAGTACCATCTGTTTACAAAGCCGTCATGATGCAGACATCCATGTTTTTAAAAAGGCAAATGTGAAGTCTGTGACTAAAGGCAAGCACGACATTAATATGCCATTCGTGTGCATATAACAAGAAAAAAAACACAAAGAACAGATTGCCTGTGAATAAATGTTCAGAACTATGAAACAGCATGTGCACCACAAAGGAGTTTTCCTTTGTTAAAGAGTTTTTACATATTTAACATTATTCTACAAAAGGTAATGAGCCCTCTCTTTGTTATAAAACAACGGACAGCTAGCCAAGAAAAAACAGCACACATGGTAACTCCAGTGGCCAGTGGGAGGGCGAAATATCACTGCCTTAGGCAATATTAAAAAAAGAATAGTTTGATATTTGACTTTGGGAAATGCGCTCATCACCTCCATGCAGTCAGATGAAAAGATGGATGGCACACTCATGTCTACAGTAAATATGAAGCTACAAGCAGCAGCCAATCAGTTTAGCATTAAGGCCAGAAATGACTAAAAGCTAGTCTCAAGCTTAACCTCCAGAAAAATACATTTTTTGTGCAAAAACCAATGAAAGAAAGAAAAGTGAGAATTAGTGAACTTCAAAGGTGCAGTTTGTCACATCAGCTAAGCTGAGCTAACCAGCTGCTGGCTTCATATTTGGTGTACACGCACGTGTCGATCTACTCATGCAACTCACAGCAAAGAGGGAGAGAGCATCAACAAATGTTAAACTACTCCTTTAAAAAGGGTAACATCTGCATCCACAGAGTTACTCTGAATACATCTAAGTCCTAGCGTTAACGAGTTCCCTACCATTTGTAGCAGCCATATGAAAAGCTCTGGATTACAGTTTGATATGTTTCATTTTTTACCTTGCAATGATTAATGACAGATTGTAGTGTTGTTTGCATGTCTACTCTTCAGATGACAGAGATCCCTGCTAATGCTAGAACTGCTTTTGCACTTTCACAACGCTTTTCACAGTGAAGGCATTGAAATGGTTCTGGGAGACAAGCAGAAAAATAAGATCTGAGGTTCGAATCAGAGAGCTGACAAAGCCACAGGAAAAAATAGGAAAAAAAGTACTAAGAGTTCAACTTCAATAGCGCAAAAATTGTTGCAGGTATTCATGTCCGTCTCTGGTAGACAAAGACTAATATCAGAGACTGACAATAGCATAAGAATAAGATCTCTCAACACGGGCCTAAAGATAGAAACTGTTAACCGTCATCAGAAAACAAGAAAAGAAAAAGGAAGCGCGATTACAGAACAGTGAGAGCTTTTCAAGTTTGAAGGATGAATAAATTGATGTGGAGAGGTGGCACTACAGCTCAACTGATGGAAATATGTAAACTTGTATTCTATTCTTCATTGAAAGGAGTTAGTAGGTGGGGAAAATGTGAAGGGTTGGGGAGGGTATGGGGAAAGGAGGAGTACAACAAGGGTTAGTAGATGGGTTTGATTGAGCTCGTGATTTTTTTTATTTAATTTTTCTTAAATGTCAAGGACCATGCGTTCGTGGAACCCTTTGGGGCAGCCCATTGTGAGATGGTCGGTCTTGGTTGTGAGAGGACATGAAGGAATGTGAGGGACCTCTTGAGTTGTTAGAGTGCTGTGATGTAGGACCCGAAGAGGCACCATCACTCTGATGGCGATGGTTAGCACGACCAGCATTCCGGTCATTGTAGGAACCACCGTTATACCGCTGACCACCTGAATGATAACCTTGTCCATGGAAGGTACGTCTGTTTCCTTGGAAAATCTGAGGAGAGTTTAAAATTTGTCAGTGAAGTAAACCAACATCTACTCGTGTCTGACAAACTACGGCTTCCCAGGTTACCTGTTTGGCTGGTGGAGGACGGGTTTCACTTGGGTGGTTGCTCTGGATCTGGGTGGGAGCAGGGGTCTCCGGTAGGCTGGGGCTGGCGACAGAAGATGATGTGGAGCTACAGCGGGATCGATTTGAGTAGCCTGTACGTGGGTGGTAAACTGTGAGAGAATCAGCATAGTGAGTCAAAACTCAGCAGAAACCTTTGGGGCTGAAAGATGAAGCAAATGCAGAAGTGCCAAAAACTACAGTTCCTCTAATGGCTACTTGAAGCTCACGCCAAAAAACAGTCAATGATAGCATGTTTACACCCTGTTACAAAAAATGTTTGGGCTCTATTAATAGTTTTCCATTTCAATTGAACTGTAAACTGACTCACTTTTTGGACACTTACATTCAGGGGTGTGTCCCAAAACTGTAGCTCACAGGCCTCACCTTCACAAATTAGTCACTGAACTGGATCGTTCTACTGTTTGTCTTTTGGAGTATTTTAATGGCTTATCTTACTAATATCATGGCTTGCTGTGAGGTACAGACCTTCCAAGAAGTTTGTGCCTCATTTCTGGTTAGTGATTCTATCATTTTATTAGTCTGTTACATAACACCAATGAACAGGTTATCTGTGTCTGTGGATTGCACCTGCAGCTCGCTAACAAAGCTTACTAACCTTAGGCCTTACTTTTGCCTTAACTGCAACCAACACATTTCAGAAGGTGCCACTTTTACTCTGAAGGTGAACGTTCTAGGTTTCTGGTTTGTGTCACACTTCTTCAAGTTTCATTACCACTTAGCGGGTAGTTTAAGAGTGTTCTGCAGACAAGGTGGTATCTTCTGTACAAATTATAGGCAACGCTGACAATCTGCTAGCAACCAAAGCAATCGCAAAGTTTTTAGTGCAGCACCTTATACCTCTTTATTTCAACTAGCAACAGCAAACAACCTCTAGCAACCACTCGCCAAATAGTCAGGCAATAAACATTTTTCACCTAGTGACCGGAGGTTACCAGGCTGTCAACAACTGGTCTTGCACAAGCCTGTGTGACTGGGGTCTTATCTGATAACTTAGCATGCCCAAATATCCCACGTGTCCAAATATGGTAAATTCTGACAAAAAAACAAAACCAAACAAACAAAAAAACAAAACCAAACAAACAAAAAAACCAAAACATGTGGCAGAAACCAAAATATCAACGTTAAGGCTTCAAAAGGTGAACTCGAAAACCTGTAGGGAAGTCAGTGTGCACATCTATCCTTTAAATACAAATTATGGTCAAAACTACTACACCATGCAACCTCTCCAATTAAGCAGAAATACAGTGTGGTAACTGCATAGAATAAAGTCCTTCAAATCTTATTTTAGCCATCTAAGCCATCTATATTAGGCACTTGGAGGTGTTTTCAGAAGCTTAAAGACTTTGAGAAGGCATGAAATCACAATCTTTGGTCCAGGGTCTTACTGTCAGACAAGACCACTAATGAGTGGTCAGATTACCAGAAACAGGCTGCATCAAAATTCAAAGAAACCAAATGACTCTCATAAGCCTGCTGCTTCATCTGCAAACCAGTTTGAATATGCAGACACTATCGGCAAGCTGACATAATGCTACGGCTAAAAGCATTACGCCTCAAATTCAATGTGGAAAAATAAGATTCTCTCTCTCATATAACACCCAACTTCACATACACCCCTTCCCTTCTGAGGTTTATTAATAAATAGAACTGCTATATTATCAAAGCTTCCTTATTGCTCTGTTATAATTTCCAACCATAAAAAAGGACTTCACTGATTTAGTACTGCATGTTTGGCATAATTATTACTGCATTAGTCATTTCCAGCCTGTGGGTCTTTGTGATTCAAGAAAATGTGTGTGTGACTCAAAACTGGGGCCTAGTTTTCTTTTTGTTTTTAAATGCAAATTAGTAGGCAAGATAAAGCAGATGAGCTCAATGCTGTACCTGATCCAAACCCTGCGATGCTCGCCTTCAGCGGTTCAAGATCAAATGTAAATCTTACAGCTTTCCCAAGGTCCTCATCGTATTTACGCTCGCTCACAAAGTGCTGTAAAGAGGAGAGAAAAGCAATTACAACCACCCAAAGTATGTTTCAGAATTTGTCCTGTTCTTCTCTTCCTTCGACCACACAACTAAAAAAATCTGCTTTCAGTTGTAAATTATTAATGCCACCAATTTCTCATTTAGTCAGTTTTGAAATAAAGCACTAAGTCAAACACTGAGATTCTGAAAGAACATCGAGGTGAGCAGCTGTGTTGTGCAGGTACCTTGATGTCTGCACGCAGTTCATTCAGCTGCTCCTCTGACATGGATGCCGATTTGTCTGTCAGTCGCCGGAGCTCCTCTGCTCTCTTCTGCCGGGCGTCCAAAATCATCACTGAAACACAGCAGCAGTAAAAAATATGAACAGATGTGAAAGAAGTTAAGAAGGAATTTAATATGCAGTTAAATGCCTGCATGTGTTAAGTCTTCCACACATTGCACAGAAGTTTAAAAACAGAGCTAAACAGATTCTGAGTTGTCAAACCCTAAACTTTAAATTAGGAGGAAAATTGTTGGTCCAGAGTTGGCTGCATTACATCTCACTGTGAGACACGTCGACCACCAGCCAATTTGGCAGACAAAGATAGTCCGAGGCCACCCACTACTTTTAAGAGTGTGCCTTCTCTTAAAGACAAACTCTTGTGTGTTAAGAGGGAAAGGAAAAGACAATTTCCTTTCTTTGAACAACGAAAATGATTGTTAAAAACATTCTGCTTTTGCTTATTTATTTTTTAAAAAAATCATGTAGATACTGTCACAGTGGTAGATGTTCATATTAAGCATGATCAAATTTGAAAACAAATAGGTCCAGTATTCCTTCAAACAGCTCTAAATACTTGTCAACCCTTCTGTTTGTGACATGCAACCAAAAAAAACCAAAAAAAAAAAAAACACACAAAATAAAACAGTGGCTTAAAGAGAAGTAGATGGGGGCTAAAACAGGTTGTTCCAGACAAATAAACATGGAGACTGCACCAAGGCCCAGTGTGAGATGATGATGGATCATGACTCATGCAAAGTTACTCTACTAGAATCCAAGATCGAAATTCTGGGGCTCAAAATTGAATAGTGGGTCACCCTGAAGAAAGATGTACCAAGTCCAAAAAAATAAAAAAAATAAAAAGATGACTAAATGATTTCAGTTGAGTGTCCATTATGGTGGCTACCAAAGGTCACCACAACCTTGACACCATCTATCCTGGCGCCAAGGGTGTGCCAGTATTCTCCTGCAATGCTCTCAAACAATAGATACCACTCACTCCACATAAGCACTGGTATAGGAATAGAAGTCAAAACAGGAAGCAAAGAAATTGCAGTGTTTTTTTTTCTTCTTCTTCTGTGTTTTCTCCAGAAAGTCTCATTTTCAAGCTGTTGTATCTTCCTCTGTATAATTTATAAAAAACATCCATGAATCTTTTTCAACCCAGCTGCACCAGGTTACAAAACTTAAGGGATGCATGACTAGCCAAAACGACAACAATGCAAGGCTTGCTCCAGTGGATGCGATGACGACTGCGGGTATAATGGTACCTCTAGATCTTAAGATTGTTGGTACCGAGGCTAATGTGCAAACAGTGAAAATACACTACAACCCTAAGCGGTGCCCACTGGTTCTTAGCACTACTGGCACCTACTGTCCATCAGCCAGGAAAGAGGCTTAGCATATACTGAATTTTACTTTTAGTAACTCCTTTCACTTCCTTCTGGAGGTAGTGATTCTTAGAGGAAAGAAACTTTTGAGAAAACCTGGCTTTTGTAATGTTGAAGGACTAGAATTTCTTTGCTTTCCTCTCAATTCACCACATGCCTTGCACAAAGACAGCATTGAGGTCTCCCTTGACACCTGACACTATTCACTTTTTGCTGGCTTGGAACACACAACACTCTACACTGAGAGGACAGAATAAGAGAGAATGGCCTAGTTGCACAAATATCAGGCCTACACTGTCATGTTATACACACACACACACACACACAGTGGGAAGCTCTAGGTGTACCAGGACCTTGAGGGCAACACTGCAGTTTTGAAGAAACTGGGACTTGCTGTTCCATAACATTTCTTTTACAACCTCCAGAAGTGATTTAGGTCAGAGTCTCTGGGCCCTTGAGTCAGGTGATCATATCATGGGAAGAACACGAGCAGCTGCAGGGTGGTATGTGACAAGCATACCGGAACATACAATACTTACTGGCCTCAGCTTTCACTTTGTCCATTTCTGCCAGTAGAGTCACCTCTCTGTCCATTAAGCTAGAAAAACAAAGAAGAGAGGGTTAATTTTCTTGAATTCCCTCTGAAATGAGAGAGTATGCTGACTTTGCACTGCAATTGCAGAAAAATACCAATAACATTAAACAATAGAAGCAGTCGGGGACAGCAGACCTTTGCCAAGGCTGAAAGTTCCCTCCACATCATGCATGAATTAAGTCCCCTGCATCCAGAAGGATATCTGTACTTGGATTAGTTTGTGATATTTTTAAATCATCAAGATGATTTATACACAGTTTTAATTTTTTTATTTATTTTTATTTATTTTTATATATATATATATATATATATATACATATATATATATATATATATATATATATATATATACATATATATACATATATATATATATATATATATATATATATATATATATATATATATATATATATATATGGCATGAAATGACCAATTTTGCCATGTCTCCTGGGTCCAGATCCAGACCTCCAAAAGTTAATCACTACTAAGCTGGGCAAAGCTACACCTCTGGGAAAATATCCATGGAAATCTGTTCATGACTTTTGAGTAATCCTGCTAGATAGCAAACAAACCAAATCTGAGAACTGTCCACAGCTGCTGAGAGCCTTGGCATAAACACTTCTGTCTTTAGACATGGTCGGATAACATTTACTGGAGTTTGAGCTCTCAGTCTCTTATGCAGCATCATAAATTCAGCTGCTCTGTAGATAACCATCTTGTATGCCTAAAAGTGGGTTGTAGGCTACTGATGAGGCTACACCCATGGCAAACTGTGTTTTATTTATTATCATCTATCACTGAGGATTACTCAGACACTCAAAGCAAACAGACGTTAAACTTTTCCTCTTTGGAAAATCTAATACAGTTTCAGTTTTATTTCCCAGCTAATGGCTGTTCATAGATCACAGGTAAAAGAATGCCACAGGCAATGTAGGTTTTCATCTAAAAAGCTGAAACATGACACAGCAGTGCTTAGCACCCATTTTCTACAATAACCAGGTACCTGCTTTTGTACTGGCTGCATCAATACAAGCATCTTCCAGTTTATTAATAATAAAGATTAAAGATTCTTTTTTTAGCATTTCACAGCAAAGGAAGTCTTAGCCACATAAGTGAAGTAAAAGCGTCTTGAGAGTTGTAGGTGTTGAACAATAAACCGATCTTTTATCTTTGTTAAAGTGAATAAGTGTTAAAACTTTTATAAGCCAGTGCAGCAGTGGTCTGGAGCCAAGAGTGGAGCTGAATGGATATACTCCGTCAACCACAGCTTCAGATTTCAGCTCTTGAAAAATGAACAATGGCGGTGCTCTCTATGAGAATTAGGAAGGAATACACTTCAAGAGAAACATTTGCATGCTGATAATCTTTTTGTTTTGCCAAGTTAGACCTAATAAGCTGAGGCTTTGTATCAGATAATCAGTACTGGCCAGTACTGGTTTGGACTAACCCCAGATAATCTTCAACCTTCTACAACCAATTAGCTATTAGTGAGCTCCTAATCTCCTGCCAGTAACTTCAGCATTTACTAAAGAGAATGATCACTAAATTCAACTTATCCAGCTGAATTATCAGGGCCTTAACAGATTAATGCTAAGAGAAGCTGTGGGGTTTTTTCTAGTCTAATCTAGTAGTACCTATGAACAACCTAAAGTGGATAAAACCCTAAAACTGGATACTTTGATTGGTTTGTACATATAAATACCAAAATGTTGGGGTGTAATGGCAGTTTTTAAAATGGCTATATATTTTTCAGGAATTGTTTACACTGAATTGTGTCTTTCAGTCTTAATTCACAATTTCGTCAAGCACCTGTGTTTGATGACAGTAAAAGCTTCTGATTCTGATAATTACCATTTTGCTGCATAAAGATCACAATTTCATAGAATCTCCAGGTGATGTCCAGCTAACATGAACTGCGTGCCTAAGTTTAAATTTCATTCTGCAACTGTAAATATTAATCTAGGAATTAAAGACACATTACTACAAAGAAATAAAGGTGGCGGTATGGTAGAATGAGAGGCAGAGCCTTCAGCTTTCAAGCCCCTCTTATGTAGAACCAGCTCCCAGTCTGGATTCAGGAGACAGACACTCTACTTTTAAGATTAGGCTTAAAATGTTCCTTTCTGATAACATTTATAGTTAGGGTTGGATCAGATGACCCTGAACCCTCCCCTAGTTAAGCTGCAACAGGCCTAGGCTGTCAAGGGCTTCCCAATGAGTGTTTCTTCTTCACTCACCTCTTTTCACTCTGTGTTTACATACTACTTTGCCTTTAATCATTAATTATTAAATTCTGGCTCTCTCCCATGTGTGTCGTTTGCTCCCTCTGCTCTCTTGTTTTACACTAAGCCCCAGACGGTGGCAACAGGTGGTTGCCCTTCCCTGAGCCCGGTTCTGCCGGACATTTATTCCTAGTAAAAGGGAGTTTTTCTTTCTCACTGTCGTCAAGTACTTGCCTCATGAGGGCTTGTCTGATTGTTGGGGTTTTTGCTCCATTACCTTGCAATATAAAGTACCTTGAGGTGACTGTTGTGATTTGGCACTATATTAAATAGAATAAAATATTTACTTTAATCTTTGTGATACTCTTCAATAAACAGTTTTCTAAATCAGTACATAATTGTTTTCTGCTCACAGAAGAAACTCCATAAAAGCAACCAAAGGTTCAACACCTCTTTTGTTATTATGCAAAGATGTGCCACCAAAGAGGACAAAGGTAAGAAATATGCTCTTTGACTTACTGATGGTAAAGCAGCACCTATAAAACATGCAATAACGCCTGAACTGCTTTAGTGAACACGCAACAAAAATCTGAGAAATGAAACTAGGAACTAAAGATATATTTTTACATTCCTGTCTGCTTTTCTGCAACATCTCAGTGAAATGAACCAGATCCAAAAAAAAAAGTCAGCTTCTCGTGGGCAGTGCATTGTCCACATGCTTTAAATAAAATGTAGTGACTGAATTAAAAGAAAAAAAAAGTAAAATATGCAGAAATGACAGTTTAAGATATGCTAATGGTGATTTCTTTCTGCTTTAAAGGACACAGGGAACAGCATGTGGTGCTCTCACCACTTGGTTCAGTGCACTATTGGAGGCTGCTGCAGAAAACAGAACAAAATAAGCTTTCAAACCTCATTACATACCATAACAAATCTGTCTTTAGACACACTGCTGATCTACCACACGCTACACTGTTAACACAAACTTTATGTGAATAGAAATCTGTCCAAGAAAGGGCCTTGATACAAACTCAAACTTGTGTTGTATAATTCAGCAAATTCAGACAGCATGAACCTCTCTTACATCCTGCCTTCCCCTACTTGCTGCTAGCAAGATGCATCCTTTCTACTGGCCCACTATGGTGCACACAAGCTCCTGAACTGCTGGCTGTACTTGCTCTTTGCTTGGTGTAGCAACAGGCTGACACTGCATGGGCAGAAATCAGAGTTTTTTTTTGTTGTTTTGTTTTTAAGAGTGCAGTGCAGCACATTCCACGTTCTGTGTGAAAGCACCACTAAACAGGAATTAAACCTGTTGATATAAATGTCCTCATAGACCTACACAGAGGATGGTTTTATGGGATCTTAGTGAAGCTACTCCAAATGGATCTCAATGTGTAGTGGGTCTGTAATCAAACATTCTGCTATAAAGTTTAGGCAAAAACTCTTTCAGAGATGTCTTACAGATGTAGAGGCTTGTTGACATTGTCACGAGAGAAAGTTCCTGATTTCAAGTACATTTTTCTTTTTTTTTAAAAACAGTGTTTTGCTAAACATGATCCTGCTTTATTCCAGATAAAGTTTCCTCTAAAAACAACAAATGCCCTGGCTCTTATTTTGAAAGTTTGGTTGCTGCTAACCAGCTGACTCTTTCCATTTCTTTCTTCCACCTTAATATCTTTCAGCTCTCTGCAGCATGCAGTGACAGTTCTTCTAGGGCTATGGGGAGCAACTCAGACCCGAATCTGCAGCAGGTCAACAGATTCATATGCTGGTGTGCCAAACTGGCCAAGGGTGCAGAACAGAACAAGGACAGTCGTTGCCAGCTGCAGTCCAACATGTTGGCATTTAAGTCCCCTCACTATAGTAGCTCATTACTCCTGTTATTTATTGCCAAAAATTATATATACTAAAACTTAATAGGGAAGTGAGTGCCTGAGCTCCTCCACAAACAAGAATGCCCTTCATCTCTTGACTTCAGATAAAAACAAACAAACAAAAAAAACAATCTAAAAAGGTGTTCTGTAATATTTTAACATGCTCAAGCACTTTATCAACCCAACATTCAACCACTACATGACCATAGGCAGATTTTAAAGTGCGGGTGGCAGTGGCGCAGTGTGAATGTGGTTGTGTGGTTGGTGGTGGTCGGAGGGGCCACAGGTGCGAATTGGCAGCCATGCTTCTGTCAGACTGCCCCAGGGCAGCTGTGGCTACATTAGTAGTTTACCACCACCAAGCATGATTGAGGTGCGAATGAATAGTGCATGGAATTGTAAAGCATCTTTGAGTACTGTGAAAAGCGCTATATAAGTCTAATGCATTATTATTAATATTATTAAAATAAATTCACATACCAGCTCTGAAGCTCGGCAAATGTCTGCTTCATTCTCTTGATTGAAGAGTCCATCTCTTCCTTGACTACCATCCTGTAGCGAGTCAGCGATGCAGTACATCGCTGCAGGTCCTTCACAGAGCGATCAATGTTGGTAGCTGAGGAGAGGAAAATGTTTTTGTTTTTTGAGCCTATGACATTTGTTTTCAGGTAACCTTTGCCTGGGTTATGGGCCACACAGAACTACTATAAACAATATAGACAGGATAAAACAGGCTAACATTAAGCTTCTGGAAATAAGAGGTGTCGATGTCTGACCCATCTTCTTTACTCCAGATAATCCATGCTCATCTGTGGTAGGTGCTATTGAGCCAGCGGGTGGATGTGAATTTGAGTTTGGCCTTTGTCGGTGCTTATTGCCTCTGGAACCCTGGTGATTCCTTCCTGTTGGCTGAGAGGCGGGACTTGGAGCACTACCTTGACTTTCTGCTTCTGCACCTGTGAGAAGACAAACTACTTGTTAGGAGACAGTAAATAATTCCAAAACTAATCTCATATAAAGAGGCAAAATCTGTTTGGCAAGGTACAAGGCTCTTTTGTAATTTTCATTTGTAAAGCACTTGCTGTTGACAGTGTTTGAATGGGCTTTGGTAGCATGTAGCACCTGTGAAGGGAACAGAGAGATGACAACTGACGAAGTGCACTGAAAAACCTCCGGCCATCATGTGATAATGATTTAGTTTTTTTTTTTTTTTTTAAGTATTTGCATTTGTAAATAATGACCAGTAGATGGAAACTGTAAGTTGGGTTTGAATAACTGGTGGCTAAACCCAAAAAACACCCACAGAGGCTAGCTCAGCAGACCAGCTGAAAGGTTCCCTTTCAAGGTTAACTCCACCCACCCCCAAAGAACTACATAAACTGAGGGCACGCAGAACAGTCAACAAACATGTCTGCAGTCACGTATCTGGGAAGGACTTTTTTAAACACCTAACGCGCGCACACACACACACACACACACACACACACACACACACACACACACACACACACACACACACACACACACACACACACACACACACACACACACACACACACACACACACACACACACACACACACACACACACACACACACACACACACACACACACGCCTCGTTAAATTTGGATTTTGATGAGATAATTTGAGGGGGAAAATATTTTTTGATTATGAGAATGTTTTGTGTTCTTATAAATGCAGCAAACACACCACTTCACCAGCTTGTGGCTGTTCTATTTGTGGACAAATTTCATGCACAAGGATGTTACACAAGACTAACAAGACTTTCACACTGTGTTCTTGTCTCACTTAAGGTGAGCTTCCTGCAGTTAAATTCTAGAAATCAATATTTGTCCAGGAACAGATTTAATTTGAAAGGTTAAATAAGGAGCAGGTTGTCAAAACAGGCCTTTGGACAGCCTGAAATTCTACACACACTGAAGAATTCAATCCTCTCGCTTTCTTCTTTTGCTTGTCATTCACCACATTTTAGCTGAAGAGTTGCATTTACCGGTGGTTTCGGATGTAGCAGGTTCAGAGTCCAGCTCTGCTGCATCCAGGGAGGCAGAGTCCAACTGTTCACTCAGCGAATCGAGAGACTCTCCGTCCATTACTGATCCATTGGCATGAAAGCCGTTCACCTCATCCTTGCCCTCTTCGGGAGATATGGCCTCAGGTGGCGCAGGCTCTGCTGGGGCCTCTGCTGGGGCCTCTGGCTGAGGTTTGGGCTTCCTTTTCTTCTTGGGCTGAACATTAAGATATCAGTGTCAGCCTCTTTTGTTTATTATCTTTTTACTATCAATGCAGTAACAACATCCTATTCAGTGCATGCAGAAAAGGGAGAGCTTTGATTTAAACTAAAATTAAGATTTTGGCAGCAGAGTTCACTATACAAATGAGAGCCGTTTAAAATGTCAGTAAGTAAAAGATTTAGTTTCAAACCATTCATAACAAAGTGTGGCATAAATATGGTAACTCAAAGAGACATTTAAGATGCAGGCTTTGTGGTTCTTACTTTCTTTTTTCCGGTGACATTCCACTCCTTCAGGATCTCAACTGCACTGCCTGTGATGTAAGCCAAACAATGATGACGAAGGTACAGGTTGACACATAAGCAGATTGAAAGTCTTGTTAATACCATCTCAACATATGAATGCCCTGAGGCATTGTTTAGATAGTTCTAAGTAAGGAAATAAAGGAGCAGTCTGACGTACTGAGGCAACACTCTTACTATAATTAAACCTGCCAAACCAAAGGTATGCAAATGACATGCAACTACTGCACGCAAAGCATGGCAAGCATGATGAAAAAAATTTACTCAGGGTTAAGGACAGAAATTAGTGCAGTGTACCAGAATGTGTTAACTTATGTAAAATAGTGAGGTAGCAGGAGTGAGTGAAAAAAATCTCCATTAAAACACAAAATATAGGTCAACGTACAACTTTTCCCCTCTATGGAGGTGTACGCATGCAAGGCTACCACTTACAGGAACATCCCATCAACACAGTAACTTTCAGAGATTGGAGTTCACAGATGTCTTCATACCTTCCAAGAAAGCCTGTACAGCTTTATCAACGGAGTTCTCAAAATGCTGTAACACCAACACAATCTCATTGTTGCTTTTGTTGGGGACAACTGCTCTGACAGCACTGATCTGTGAAGGGAAACAAAGCACAAGGGCCCTCATACATTTACTGTAAATTTTCCTTAAGTACAATTTGCTTTAGGACATGATGGGTTACTCTTAGCAATACACAAATCTTTCAATTTGGTCAGTGAAAGATGGATATTCAATGTATACTTTAGTAAACAACTATTCTGCTGCTTGTTAATGCAAATGTATAATCAGCCAATCACATGATGCATAGATATGGTGAAACCCACCTGCTGAAATTCAAACTAAGCATAAGAATGGGGAAGAAAGGTAATTTAAATGACTTTGAATGTGGCATGACCAATCTTTGGATGGCTACACACTGTGTTGAAAAGCTGAAATGAAAACTCAAACTGGTTTCTTAAACACAGCAGTTCACTGCACTCAAATGACTTCCAAAGTCAGCATACCTCAATCCAACAGAGCACCGAATGAGAGATTCATATCACGGATGTGCAGACATCGAATCGCCAGCATGTGTGATGCCATTATGTCAATATGGATCAAGATCTCTCAGGAATTTTTCCAACACCTTGCTGAATCTATGCCATTAAGGATTAAGGTATTTACTAGCAAATGGCCAGTGAGTGTATACACCAGATACTATTATTTTTGGGATTCTACATGTAACTCATTATCACCATATTTTTCTGGAGCTGTTAAACTATAATTTAACAGCTTTTAAGAGGCAGGAGATTACATAACATACATATACAGCAGTCATTTTTCCAAGTTAAAATATCTGTTAAACTTCTCAATCATAGTCAACATAACTCATGTGCTGACAATTGGCCCTCTTATGTTTACTGTGGCCAAAAAGCTACTTTCCATGAACCTGCTGTACAGATCTCACAGTAAATGAAGCTGAATGCCAAGTGGTAGGAGTGTCCAACTTAAGCAGCAGATAACAATCCAATGATGAGAGATGGGAATCAAGAACCAGTTCCAAACTGCCCAATTCATCAAATTCATGTCTCCAACCTTATCAATCCAATTTACCAATGCTGACATGGCCTTTTATGTGGCCTTTTAGGTAAGTCAGCTAAAGACACAAATTTACTGGGGCATGAGTAGCATGCTTTGTAAGTTAAAATAAGTAAAATTTTATTTTTATAGCACCTTTCGAGATAAACATCACAAAGTGCTTCACAACAAAATAACAGTGCATAAAAGCTATTAAAGTTGGCATTAAAGTTGAGCTTTTATGCCGTGCACATTATATTATCATATATATTGTAGATAATACAATGGGTGCCTCCTTGGAACTGAACGATCACTAGTGCTAAACTGTGGTGATAGCGATCTGTTCCGGTAGCTAACAGCTAAAATTCTCAGCCTAGCCAGCACAACACACACGTGCACACAGACACACACACACAGTCCTGTTGTTTTCAAACAGAAAGAGGGTACCGCCAATAGTTCCCCTCACTTGTATGTCCTCAAGGCAATACTATTGAAAAGTGTGGCCTCATAATCACTTAGGTATTGTGCTTGATGACAATCTTCCTTTACGTCACATATTGACTACCTGTTGAAGAAACCGAGGCTGAATTTGGAGCACTTTTTCAGAAACAGTTCGTGTTTCTCTTACTGCATGAAAAAGGCTTGTTGTTGCCTTTTTTTTTTTACCCTGCCTGGACTATGGTGATATAATTTACATGAATGCCCCTGCTCATTCTCTCCATCTGTTGGACTCTTTATCATGGGGCACTAAGATTTATAACTGGCTGTAAACCCTTAACACACCACTGTATTTTATATTCACTGGTTCAATTGATTTCGCTTGTAGACTTTAAAAGACGTATAGATGATTTTGTGAAATCATCACTGGGAACTTGCTCTTATGACTGTGTAAACATTTGACATTTTATTCACCATTTTACTGTTTCTTCTGTATTGTTGTAAATTATGCTAGTTTGAGAGAGGTCTCTCTTACAAGTGAGAGAGACTTGTCAATCAGAGTCTCAATGGGACTCACTGTATAAATAAAAGGTTAAACAATTGTTACCACTAACAACAACAAAAGCTACTATTGCGTGCGTACCTGCCAGTGCTTTTTTTTTTTTTTTAAACCCACATTTTGCAATTTGATATTTCAAATTAATTTCAAAATTAAGGAGTTTCAAAAAATTTAAAAAAATAAAATAAATAAAAGCAGTGCAGCAATAGTATTGAAGAGTGTAAAATTTTTACCTTCTCCTTCATCCTTTCAGCTGTTCCTCCCTGGGACATGACCATTTTTGAGCGCGTGTCAAACACCACCCCGGATGTGTCTGGAAAAATATAGCGAATGTCAACTATATTGTCTGTTTAGCCCTTGAATTGTATTTGCAAGTCTCTGGAGATCATTATTTGCAAAACAAAACCACCAGCAGTAATCCCAAGAGATTCCCTGGGAAGGAGGAGGAGGAAAAAAAAAAGTTGCTGGCTATGTTTATAATTGGCAATCAGGTTACATGAACTGTACATGTGAAGCATGCAAATAAGTAATGTGAAAATGAAGATGCCATTGTAAAGGGACTGTGGACGTGGAAGGATGTGTTCATACATGTAAGCGCAACCACTTCAGATATAAGCACAAAGAGTCAGGACTTAAAAGAAAAAAAAGAAAAGAAAAAGACCTCATCACATCTGTGCCTGAACTGTCTGGAACATGGATCAGATTTTAATGACTAATAACCAATGACGGCATCCAAAGAGACATTCTTTCAAGAGGAAAAACTTCAGGCTTTCTCTTAGCAAGGGCAGAATAAATCTGGCCCATTTAAACAAGCAGCTGAGTCAAGGTTTTAAAAAAGAAAGTATTTTTTCTGTAAAAGTCAGATGACACTAATCTTTAAAATGACAAAAGTCTTCAGCTGAGTGTGAAGAGTCAGAGTGAAGTCCACAGCTAATCTCTGGCCACTGGAAGACATGAGAGGGAGGAAAACTGCTGAGCCCTTGTAAAAGTTGTTTTTCTCGTGCATAAAAGTAGGTTAATGTCACTGTAAATATTCACATGTTCAATCCACTGCAAAAGTACAGCCATCTGCACGTACTTTCAAGACAAATCCATTAGATTCCAGCTGAAAACAATCAGGCACACATTTATTTGCTGAATAATTTACTGCCGTGACCTATCTGTAACTCTACTCTTCTTCAGTTACAGGCTGTGCACCATATATACTGTACTGCACAGAGGTCTTGAATCACCCTCTATTTCTTAAAATTTTGCTAGGAAAATGGGAAATACATGCAGCGATTCATTGAAACATCTGCGGGGGGGGGCAAAAATCAAAGTTTGTATAATTCTAATGAGCTTGAAAGTCAATATTTGGTATAATCACCTTCATTCTTCAACACAGTCTGATCTCTTTGGCAAACTTTCTTGTAATTTTTTAAGCAGTCTTCAGGTATAGTCCTCCAGGCTTCTTGAAGGACATTCAAAGCTCTTCTTTGGATGTTGGCTGCCTTTCATTCTGTTCTGTCATGATCCCACACTGCCTCAATAGTGTTGAGGTCTGGGCTCTGGGGAGGCCAAACCAAAACTGATAGTGTTCCATTGTGTGTTTTTCTATCCAGGTCTGCTTCTACTGTATTGGCAGTGTGTTTGGGATCATAGCACTGAATAATGAAGCTTTAACCAATCAGAGGCTTTCCAATTGTATGGTGGATCAGAATAGGACAGTACTTTTCTGAGTTCATATTTCAATCAGTTTTGACAAGATCCCCAACACCATTGGCTGAAATTCAGCCCCAAACCATGACAGAGCCTCCACTCTGAATTACAGATGGCTGTAGACACTCACTGTTGTACCTCTTGCCTGATGTCCTCCGTATATACAGACCATGATTTGAACCAAAAAAGTCAAATTTGGATTCATCACTTCATAAGACCTGTTGCAGATTTTCAGTCCAGTTCTTGTGTAATTTGGCACCCCCACACCAACTTCTTGGCAGACAGATGGATCAACTGAAGGTCAGATGCATCTCTCAGGTCTTGTGTCAGGTATTTGCTGGGAATCACCTCGTTGGTGCAAAAATACTACTTGTCTATCAAACTGTGTCATCTTTGGCATTTTCAATAGATTCAATTAAAGAAATGGAAACAAATATGATGCTTTTACAACAGGCTGCTAGCAACAAAGTGCCTAAAGATGCACTCCCCTCCAAAGGTAGTGGATCAGTGATTTCCTTATTTATTTTTTACTGCAGACTGAAAACATTTGGGTTTGACAAAAACAACAACAAAAAAATGAAATATGAGCCAAAAAAAATCAACATCTCAGCTTTTATTTCCAGGTGTATGCACACCACAGTGAGCAGCTGTCTTGACTGAAATCACCCTTAACGTGATCATCACTGCCGTGATGGTGGAAGACAGAGGCTTCTCGAACATGATCCACGACTTTAATCCAGGTTACACTTCCCTCAAGGACACACGTTACAAAGTTCATGGAGAGAAAATATGAAAAGACTTTCGAGGAACTGAGGACTGCAATAAATGCAAACTCACGGCTGCAATATAGACAAGTATGGATAAGTATGAAGCCTATCTTGGGGTTACCTGCCATTATATCACAGAATTCAAGAAGCAACCTGTTTGTGCACTAATAAAGAGGTAGAAATTAAACATGATTTTTTAAAAATCAGATTTGTTGTTTAATCAAAAAAATAAATTGACCAATTAATTGATTAATAAAATAATCATTAGTTATGGTCCTAATTGAGAAAAATAAACTTCAAGGATAAGTGAAAGTCAATAAGACTCAACATTAAGTTGCAAATCCTTTGCTTGCAATAACTGCTTCAAGTCTGTGACCCACTGACATCAATAAGCTTTTTCATATGAGCCCATATGTTTGGGATCATGAGCAGATCCTTTCTCCAGACTTTAGCCTGTCCATCACCTAGGTGAAGGTTAACCTTTGTCTTGTCAGTCCATAAAAGTTTCTGAGGCTTGTCTCTATAGTTCTTCCAAACTTCAGCCTCCCATTCCTATTCTCCTGGCTAATTAGTGGTTTAAATCTTCTGGTGAAGCACCTGTACTTTTGTTCATACAGTAGATTGTGATACCTTCACTCCTGCCCTCCGGAGGTTGTTGCTAATGTCACTAACAGTTGTTTTAGGGTCTCTCTTTACAGAACTTACAATATTTCTGTCATCAATTGCTGTTTTCCTTGGCCTACCTTTTCAACATCTGTGACTTAGGTGTCATTGGTGTACTTTCTTCAGAAGGTTCCAACACCGTTGTACAGGCTATGGCCAATGTTTGTGCAATGGCCCTGATTTTTCCAACTTCTCTCAGCTTCACATTTGGTTGTTTTTCACCCACAGGCAGCTCTCTGTTTCTCATATTTGCTACTCTAACTATAAATGCACAGTCTGCACGGGTAAAACCCAAATCTCAAACTGAGCGTAGACATTCAGTGCCATTTGTTGTTTGAAATAATCAGTGTAACAGGACACATATGGGCAACAAAGCACTGTCAGTCACGTTCCGACACTTTTGTTCACAAGAAAAAGAAATGGGTTGGTTAAGACAAGAGGTGCCATCTTCTGAACAGTGTATCCAGATGTAAATATCTGGAAATTTAAAGCTGGGATGTTGATCTTTTGTCTCAAAAATAAAGGGATTGGCCTCACTGCTCCAGTACTTTTGGAGGGGAGTGTATGTGTAGACACAACACTTAGTTCCTTGGAGTTAGATGCCTTTTTTATGCTTGAATGATTCACAGGTCAATGTTAAGTGCTTCAGCAAACAGAAAAAAACTTCCTCTGAAAATGGTCAGGTACAAGGACTGGACTAAAAATGAGTAAAAAAGCAGTCAATTTCCAAAGAAAAACTTTAAAACACCTTGAGGAAACCTGGAGAACTATTAATCAAGACCACTTTAAAAGTTACAAGAAAGTCTGGCTCTTTGGTAACAAAATATAAAATGAGTGGTGCCACAAATTATAGATTTACATTTTAAAAATCCATCTTAACCCTTACCTTTTTGGCTGTTTTTCTTCGCCATGTTGTCTCACAGAAGTAACCGAGAAACTCTGCTGTACAATCCTTCAAATATATTCAAGCCAATGTACAAATAAAGGCTTCAAGTGTGATACAACTTTCAGTCTGAACTGTTCTTGGTAGAGAACGAGGTCAGTGAGGCTCAGAGCTGGCAGGAGTCTCGGAAGAACAAGGTTCAGATCCAGACTGACACCATTCAGGCAAAAAATCTGGGTTTTCCCCTTTTCTCTACCCTCACCAAACCTGTAGGAGGAAAGAAAAAAAAAAGACAACTCAGCTGTGTTTTAAGAACTATTGATTTTTTAAAAAAAAGAAAAAAAAAAGACAGTTTTGTGTCAGTATCTAAAATGTAGGAAAGCTGTAGAAAGAAAATGCATACAAATGCTAATTGCGGTCTTGCTGTACCAAGTAAAAATGCACAGGTATCATCCCTTCCCTTTTATACGACCTGAAGGGGAAAAAAAAGAAAAAAAAAAGAATGCAAACGAAATAATTTCCTCTGGCTATGAAATATGAATGAAAAACAGATTTCAATAAATTACTGTCTGTCTGGCAGAGAGTCCTCGAAAAAAATCTGCAGCTCATTTTGTCCTTGGCAGAAGAGCAGCATATAGTTTGAAGGAAAAGTTAGCAGGGCTGCGAAGTAACACGTCTTTGAAGGGTATTTCCCTTTTCACGGTTGTCTGCAGGAGTGGTGAGTGATAATGATGTGAGGGTTATGCAGAATATTTACCATACTATTGCAGTCTGCAGCCTTTGATTGGGCTGATGATGGCTGTGTGCAAATATCCGAAAAGTTTATTAAAAAAATGCTTCATGTTTGATTTAAATCTACCTCAAATATTCTGAATTTTCCTGACAGTCTTGATGATGTCTGTACTGTGTCTGAAATTAAGTTTGTTTTTTTTAACCTTTGGACATTTTCACAACTTATTTTCTTTCCTGGAAATTAAACAGGAAGTCTGGGAGTCAGCGATGTCAGAAGCTCTGTAATGAAAGTGCAATTTTGCAATTTATTCACTTCACTGTGGGCAAAAAACATCCGTAATTCACTAAAACAGTCTTGGAAATTTTACAATCATCTTGCTTAGTAATCAATACAGCAGACACACTCTCTTGCCCTTCTGACTGCTGCTGTATCTGAACTTTATTTAATTATGTTCACTCTAGCCTTAAAAAAACCCCAAACACATCAGCCAGACCTCCAGTAATCTGGACACAGTTGCTACAAACCAGCTGTTTCCCACTTTTAGGTTTCCCTTTCTGATCCTGGTTCTCCATAAAGGGAAACTTAAAAGGCTGTAGAAGACAACACCCTCTTGATTGGCATGCCACAGTCCCAGTTCCACCACACCTTTACAGACGTCAGACTCACACAAGCACAAACAACAAGTGACACTGTAAGGGCCAGTTATGCAAAGCCACTAAGATGCATTGTGTTTATCAAGTGGGATGGTGCTCAAACGTTCAGGAATGCCAGAGTGATGCCATTAAGGTGAAAATGCCAAGTGTGCACTTTAAAGGACGTGCTTGTGTGTGTGTGTGACAGATGTAGGAGGAAAATCACTAATAAACAACATACAAAACAATTCAATCACCAAGTACCTTTTTTCCCCACCCTTCTTTTTGGCTTTGGTTTCATCTGCATGAAATAGTTTCATCTCCTACCAGAGGAACCAATGACTTCTACGTTCACGGTTAATATTAAACCTGTCGGGCATGACTAGAAAACTTAGACCCCTCCTTTAATTAAAACAGGTTAAGAGTAGTTGGCTAATCAGAGCGATTGAGACCCCTCATCCTTTCCTGTAGTTTTCACTAGCATCTTGCATTACATTCCAGCTCAACGCCTGAATAATGAGGACTGCTACAGAAGCGGAGAGGCTCCCCCACAACCTCAAAAAAGAAAAAAAACAAACAAACAAAAAACATCTTTTGTGAAAAGAGCTCCACGACAAAGACTGGCAAAACACCCCCCAACTTCGCGTTCATTACAGCGAAACGATCCGCTCAATTCAGCCCGTTATGCAACACGACTGTTTTAAAACGTTCGCTTTTCTTATATTTACACATTTTTTAGCAAACTCCTGGCTGAAAAGCAACTTGCACAATGGGGGTCTCGGGCCAGTCCTTCGTCGCAGAGCAGCTCACTGCACGTATTTGGCTGAAGTCCGGAGGTTACGTTACCGTTAGCGTGCTAACATTACCTAACGTTTATAGCATCTCTGCAAGGGCTCTGCTTCACTGACTGCAATAGAATCCCCGTGACATTAAAATAGCCCCCCCACCAAAATTAAAAAAAACCCCAAGGAAAATGTATATATAGCTTAATGCACCACAATACACAAACACCCCCCCCCCTCTGAATGGACCTTTGAATGCAGCTTTAGCTAACGTTAGCGCGCAGCTAGCAGACCGCTTGCTTTTATTACTCAGTGCTGTGCTGGAAGGCTAAGCCATCCCTCAGCTACTCCACTTTGGCGTTAAATAGCTCTGTTGCTGCTAAAGCATGTGTGTTTCAGTGTGGCAGTGGAAAAAAGTATAATCTAGAAATATTAAATACGTACTTGTTGGCGGCAGCAAAGTGAACAGTAGCTTCTGGAAACGAGAGTCCGCAGCTCCTACCGCCAGCCGTCTTTAATGCCAAGTAGTCTGCTGTGGCCAATATTTCTCTCGACCAGGTTGCCAGGTTGGATTAAAAGAACGCCCCCTTTAAAATTCAAAGAGGATTTAAAATGTCGTTTGTCTTTTTTTTTTTAAATTTCGCTTTAAGTTTTTGTTTTCAATTTAGTTTAGTTTCAGTTTGTTTGGACCGATTTGCTATCTTCAATTGTATTTTTTTTATCGTTTGAGAACGTTTAGTTTTACTTAAGTCTTTAATCGTTTTAGTCACCTTTTTTATAATGTTGAGGGTTTTTGACAGATTAAAAAAAGGTATTTACGACTGTCCTTGCATATAAAAAATGTTGGTGCTCACCAATTAGATTGTTATGGAAGCTTGTTTATGCTGCTATTTATTTATTTATTGCTGTCTGTAAGTCTAAATTTTGGGTTATTATCTGAAAATTTCAACCTACTACAACTATTCAAACGTTCAAGACACTTAGTAAGTCAAAAGTCACTATTATGTCAAAATTGAAATTTTAGATAATTTTGAAACAATAAAACAAACAACCAACCAAACAAATTTTGTCTCATGGAGGAAAAAAAATTGAGTTAGTATCTCAAAATTTTGAGTCATTCAAAAGTAATTCAAAATTTCAAGATACTAAGTTATTAAGTTGACATTTTCAGATATGTAGCTTGAAATTTAGACTTAGCTCTGCCTTGCAAATTTTTAATTTTGATTTTCATTTTATTTTCACTTTTTTCAGTGATGGAAACAAGCCTCCATAGTTGTGGCCTTCCACCAAAGGAAAGTCGCCAAGACTGATACGAATATTTTTTACATTTACTGATTTTATTCTTCATAAAATGGACAAAAATAACAGGAAGCTGTTAAGTAAGGTTACACAGACAGTTTACTTTAATTTCATGCAGACCACTCGTGTTTATGTATGTAGTCACCCCCAAAGGCCCTGATATTACAGAGCAAATGCAGCGCTATTTGAAGGCTGTAAATTCACAGACATGTGAATGTGGGTCATTGGGTCCTGTTCCCCTTTTAATGCATCTTTTGTTACAGCGTTACATGGAACTCTGTCAGTGGATGAGCACATGGATTTGCTGGTTGTTGTTGGCGTTCGTTGTTGTTTTTTTTTAATAACTAGAAATGAAAAAAGTGCAAAATCTGATGTCCAATCTCAAAATATTTCAGACCCCTTTCCCTGTAATTGTATTTCCCATGTGAAGCACAGACTAAACAGTCTTATCAAAACAATATGTTGAAACTGTAAATAGCAGAATAAGAAACGTTTTGCAGGCTTGTCATCCAGGTTCTATTCGATCAGTGGATAAAGCAGTCAGTTGTTACCTGAGATAATAAAGTCCAGCTCTGTTTAGCTTTCTAACTCTAATATTACTATTTAATATAATATATATGCAGTTTTCTTCTAGGTTGGTAATTTGCTATTAATGAAGAAAAAGAGCAGCAAATCTTTTTCTTAGAAGCTGGTAATAAATATTTTATAATTTGCATGAAAATGACTCAAAACTGTTGAATTTTTTTTCTTTTCAATCAACTAATTGAACAGCTCTAGCCTACAAATGCAGAATAATCCAAAAACACAATAACAAACTGAGATCTTCATGCAATATTTTTAGTTTAAAGCCTCGATTCCATAAAAGGTTTGAAGGATATTAAATAAAAACCTTCTAAGGAAAATATATGGTAATTTATTTATGTATTTAAGCAGGAGCAGATGGGAATAACTTTTCAAAATAATTGAATCTTTTAGTTTCTAGTTTTTAATTTTTAGCATCAAAAATGCATACTTCAAAGAATTTGTGGTGTTTTATTGGCTGATCAGTCAGACCAGGGAAAATTAAGTTATTATTTGCCAAATTGATCTCCATGGTACAGACTTTAAAAAATAAATTAAAATGTATTTTGAACACTCCTAAGTGCCAACAATTTTATATGACTTTTTATTTATTAATTAATTAAATAATAACTAATTATATATATATATATATATATATATATATATATATATATATATATATATATATATATATATATATATATATATATATATATTAATATATATGTATATGTGTGTGTGTGTGTGTGTGTGTGTGTGTGTGTGTGTGTGTGTGTGTTTATTTATGAATGTCACACGTAACTATCCAAACCTGGCAACCCCAGATCCACGTCGTCATTTCCGAAGTCGAAGAAAAGGGTTCGCTCGTATTGCTACTGTGCACCGCCCGATATACAGCCGTCCGCATGTGCTGCCATGACCGCGCTCACTTTGAGAAGAGGAAAAACTTTAGCGCAAATGTTTAAAAAGCTGTAAGTGTGCTGCTGTGAGTGAGTGAGCGAGGTGAGAGAGAGGGGACGTTTGGGTGCACCGTTACCGAACGAGAGAGCCACAGCGAGGGGAGCGGGGCCGTTCGTTATACCAAAATGGCAACCCCCTATGTGACAGATGAATCCGGTAAGGCTGATGCATGTGCTGGACCTTTGTCCTGGTGAAACCTTGTCCTCTCCGTTAAATCTTTCAGCTACAGTCTGTCGTTCCCATTTGCAGCGTTCATTGTCTCCAGCGCTCAGCGACGTTGCTGATTCACGTGTTTTTATTTTGCTGCTAGCTAAAGCTAGTAGCTGAAATGGCTAAGTCTCCACTAACGCTAGTTAGCTTGTTGCTACATACTCCGGGGGCACTTTATTAGTTATCAGTGTGAAAACAGCGTTTAACATAATGCTTACTGCTGTCAGGCACACGTTCCTATAGGTACTTAAGTAACCTTTTGGATATATGACTTAAACCCCCCCTTTAGGGTAATAATCTGTTAGTGGCTACATTAGCTAAAGCTAACGCTGCTTAGCCGCCGTGGTTGTGTGATGAAGAGGCTCTGATGTTGTCTCAGGCTATCGCTATATTTACCTTTTTATTCAAACATTTGTATGTATTCTTTCATATTTTTTTGTTAAAAAAATTCTACTGTGCACTAATGACCGAAAACAATGAGGAATATGTGACGTTACAAAAGATACATTATATTTGTTATTCACTTATTTTTCAAACAAGCACAGTGACATCTAGTGGTTTTCAAAGCTTATAGCAGTCCTATGTGTACTGTGGGTGCGTGTTATTGTAAAGCTCTATAATGCTATTCAGAGGAGCTGCTAGCACAGGTACTGTTAAACTACCTTGTTCAGTGTAATTATTCTGCATGTGCCCTATTGGTGTGATTTGGTAGTTCATGCCTGATATTTATGTGACTTTTTAAGTGATTCTTGATTTGATGTGAAGACTGGTACACATTTGTGAGTCAGTGATATTTCTTAAAGTGGACCTATTATTAAGCCTCTCTTTATTTTCAGTCATACATATGCAGTGACATTAATGGCTGCTCATATTAAACTTAGAGTTTCAAATAATGCTGTTAGTGTGTGTGCGTGTTGGTAATCCCATTGAACCTAGAGCTCAGACTTCTGACTGGCATTTTTTTCTCCTTTTGACTCTGCAGTTCAAACTGTGCAGGTGACTGCTGGTTCCACAAATGACTGAATCTCCTGACACCTGCACATTAAATCGGCCGACTTTATGGAAGAAATAAACATGTTTACAGCTGGGTAGAAAGGTGGATTTGGTCTCTATAAAAAAAAAGACCTTCACGACAGCCCTACAGGGAGTGAATATTGCTATAACTCACCTATTTATTTTTTTATTAGGCTTCATGGGTCACTGCTTGGACCTTGACTTTTTGTTGGTGGTGTTAGTGCCTTTTGGAGCTTTTTTTTTTCTTTTCATGCAGTGAAAAATATGATCACCAGCAAGGTGGTTATTTTTACTAACTAAGCATCAAAGCAGCTTTAATAGAGTTCAAGAACAAAAAAAAAGATCTGGAAATGATGATAATGAGTCCTACTTTCTGGTTTTAGTCTCATGGTTTTTTGGGCGGGACTTTTGAGACCTGCTAAAATAATCTTGTAAAGCAGGAGCATTTCAACCACTCGTTCCACTTCAGATGATATTTTGCAGCACTGTTTTGAGTTTTAAAATGTCTTAAATGTATAGAAACCAATCAAAAAAGCACTGCGGTAGGATTCAGAGTTATAAACATAGCTTGATGGGGTCTTGGGGCTGCAGGGATTTTCATGCTGTTTTGAAGACATCAATGTTGCCTTTCTGGCAAAACACTGAGTGTGTCCTGTGAGAGGAGAAGTAGTAGAGGTTCTCTGTCTTTGACATTATCAGGCCATTCTTGCAAAGGTGTGTGTCATCTCTAAAATGTTTTGCCTGTTTCTCTTCAGGGAAATACATTGCTGCAACTCAGCGACCTGATGGAACCTGGAGGAAGCCAAGGCGGGTAAAGGATGGTTATGTACCCCAGGAAGAAGTCCCTGTGTAAGTGCCCTTCTTCTTCTTTCCCTGTGGTGTACACATAGTCTTTTTGTGAATTAGTAGGGATGTGTGATTATTACAAATTACCAATATGCTGTCATTTAAATGTCATTTCTGTTGTTTTAGGTATGAAAACAAGTATGTTAAATTTTTTAAGAGCAAACCAGATCTGCCCCCTGGTCTGAACCCATCCGATGCAGCGCCACCAAAACAGCAGCAGCAGCAAAAGATCCCTGGGTGTGGCGACAGTGAGACAGCAGGTCTCTCGAAGTCTGCCAAACGCAACATGAAACGTAAAGAAAAACGGAAGCAGCAGCAGCAGCAGGGCCAGGATGGCGACGCGGAGGTAGACGTGGAATCGGTGAGCAACGCTGTGGAGAACGTGTCCATTTCAGAGAGCGACAAGTCTGAAAACAAGACAGCGGCGCCTGTTTCTGTGGCTTCTCCCAGTGACTCTTCATCAGCGGCGGCTGAAAAGGCCAAGAAGATCAAAAACCTGAAAAAGAAGCTGCGACAGGTTGAGGAGTTACAGCAGAAAGTGGACTCGGGAGAAATAAAACAGCCAACAAAGGATCAGTTGGAGAAACTGGGACGGGCAAAGGCCTTACAAGAGGAGTTAGAGCAGCTGGAGCAGGATTCCTGAAGCAATAAAAGACAACAGAAGAGTTGGATGGACTCAACATATGAACTACGCACAGGAAGGGCCCCTTGCACCTTTGTGATCATAGCTTCCATTAAACATATTGTACCTGTTTGATGTTTGTTATGAACTTGAGAGGTGAACACAGTCCCAGCACAGTCTGCAAAGCAGGTGTTGCAGCTTAAACACGGACAAGGCGGTTTTATAGATTCAGATAAATAACATTGTTACCTTTGCTCATATACTTGTATTGGAGAGGCCCTTCATTTATAAATATGTTTTAAAATAGATCATTGTAAATTGTTTTGTGCATGTCTGTCCTCTCCATTTTGTACCTTTTCATCATGTCATCAGGAATCATCAGAAAAAACAGAAAAATTTTCTTGTTGAAGAAAATATGGTTTGTTAACCTTTCTGCTTTAGGAAGTAACATTTTTGTCAGTGGTTGGATGCCCTCTTGTAGTCACACTAATGTTAAGTCTTCACAGTCATTACTTTTATTAAAATACAAGATCTGGAAAGTGTTTTTCTCACTTTGGTTTTTTGTAAAACTTCCTCAAAAAAGTGGAATATTGTTTGGAAACCATTTACTTGCTCTGATAAGATGAGTAGGTGATAGTTGTATTTCTGTTTGTGTCTGTATATCACATGAAAAACAACCCACCAACAAGTATCACTGTAGCTAAAGCCTTAATTTTATTTTCCTCTGCCATAGAGCTCTATTGCTGTTCCAAAACTATTAAAAACACACAAGCCACATCTTTGACACGTTGCTTTGCCTCTGCAGCTCTGCTCACCATTACACCACCTGTGTAATGATCTGCTGTGGTCACCCCTGTAAACATGTATTAACCTGATAATTGGTAATTGATAATTAACTAATATACCGTTTACGAATTTTAAGTAACATTTGCAAAAAGCTGGAACAGGCTCGCCCAAACTCGGCCGCGGGCCGCTTCCGGCCTCACCGCCTACTTCCGGTTCCTGAATTGAAGTAAAAAAATAACATACATTTTGGCCCTTTAAGTTACTTTTTTGACATTTTGCCTTCCCCTTTAATGAAGAGGGTTAAGCGAAATGTCAAAAACTTAAAGGGCTAAATTTCATGTTATTTTTGACATCAATTCGTGGACCGGAAGTAGGGGCGGGGCCGGAAGCGGCCGACGGGCTGGGAGTTTGGGCACCCCTGAGCTAGAGTATGGAATGACATCTTAAGTCGGGAAAACGAGAAGACTTCAAAAAATATCCATAGATAATATGAAAAACATAAATGGAAGATGTTTTGTTACTGCACCACAAACATAATTGTACATCATTTCTGAATTGAGCCTTTCAGGCACCACTTAAAGGGGTAGTGCATCAACCTATGTCTTGCTTGTTACGCTGAGGATAGTCAGAGTAAGAATTAGTCATTCACACATAGTCAAGGCAAAGAATCTGTATTAACATAAGTCTCTGCATTTTCCTGTTATTTTTTTATATTTACATATTTGATATAAACCCTGTAGGCTATTTTAGCCATTAATGTTACCTTGAACATCTGCAGTGCTTTGAAAAACTATTTTCCCCCTTCTTGATTTCTTTGAGGGGGTTTTGCATATTTGTTACATGTAAATGTTTTGGATTGTCAACCAAATTTTAACATTAGACAAAGATAACTGGAATAAATACAAAATGCAGGTTTTAAATGATGATTTTTATTATGATGATTATTTATTTATTTCATCTGGCCCTGTGTGGAAAAAGTTCCTTAACCTAATAGCTGGTTGTGCCAGCCTTGGCAGCAACAACTACAGTCGAGCATTTGCACTAACTGGCAATGAGTCTTTCTCATTGCTGTGGAAGAATTCTGTTCTACTCTTCTTTGCAGTATTGTTTTAAATCACCCACGCCGGAGGGTTTCGGGGCATGAATGGCCTGTTTAAAGTCATGCCAAAGCATCTCAATTAGATTTAAGTCCAGACTTTGACTAGGCCACTCCAAAACCTTCATTTTGTTTTCATTGAGGCATTCAGAGGTGGACTTGCTGGTGTGTTTCGGATCATTGTCCTGCTGTATAATCCAAGTGTGCTTGAGCTTCAGGGCACAAACTGATGACTGGACCTTCTCCTTCAGAATTTTCTGGTAGGGAGCAGAATACATGGTTCCACCAGTTACTGCAAGTATTCCAGGTTCTGAAGCAGTAAAGTAGCCCCATACCAGTGACGGTTGAGGATGTTCACGTATATGTTGCGGCAACACTGCCCCCTATCGGTGCGGCACGGTACTTTCTGCCTCCCCCTGTGTATTTTCACCGTACATTTATGGCCGATCACAAAGAATAAACATGTCACACACATTCATTCAGTATATTAGACAGACTGTGGAACATCAGCATGTGTAGCACATGTGTGATCAAACATGTGTGCTGGCGATATACAGAGAGACAGCAATAGGCATGCGCCAACCGCCTGCTTCATTATTTGAATGTGACACAGGGCCGCCTGAGGTGAGCCACAGCACTGCATTTCTTCCATGTGTTTGAACAGGCAATGCCTAAATTCCGCGATTTTGACCATTAAAGTGTTGAAATAATTCAGAAAACAGTTTTATAGAACAGTCAAGTGTCAAGTACCGCCACCATGTTTGTTCTTTATATGAAATGCTGTGTTAGTTTGAGGCCAGATGTAACGGTACTCAAACCTTCCCAAAAGTTAAACTTTTATTTCATCAGTCAACAGAATATTTGCTCAAAAGTCTTGGGGATCATCTTCTTTTTTTTTTGGCAAATGAGAGACGAGCGTTTATGTTCTTTGTGGTCAGCAATGGTTTTCTCCTTGGAACTTTCCCATGGATGCCATTTTTGACCAGTCTCGTTCTTGTTTTTGAATCATGAACCTTGACCTTAATTAAGGCAAGTGAGACCTGTTCTTCAGACGTTGTTCTGGGTTCTTTTGTGGCCTGATAAGATCTTGTAGTAATTTTTTCGTGGGAATGTTCAGCACCATTACTTTTTCCACACAGGGCTGAGAAGGTTTGGATAGCTTTTTCCCCTTATCAATGAAATTCTAATTTAAAAATAGCATTTTGTATTTACTCAGGTTATCTTAAACTAATATTAACATTTTTTTGACTTGAAAAATGCAAGTGAGAGAAATATTAAAAACCTATGAAATGAGGAAGGGGGCAGACACTTTTTCAAATGCAGATAGGTGTGGCTGACATGACCATTTTAGGGATTTTTGCTTTTATGACAAATGGGTCAAATGGATGCATGGACTTTCGGCTCACAGGGATTACTACTGCAGTTATGGTAAGAAGTTTCTATGCACTCATCATTGGCATGAATATCGTGGTAATTCTTGGCTTTTAATTATTTTTTAGGACTGACAGGGTGGAATAATTGTCTCATATAGACCCAAATATATATAAACACCACAAATATTTGGTTAAATGTCTCTTAGTAAGTTGCACTTTGACCAGATGTTTTTGGAAGCATCCACCTTTTACAATGTACTAGTACCACTGTCAGCAAAACAGCCCCAGAGCTTGAGGTCAAAAAAATTATCATAAAAGCCCAAGATTACCATGACATTCATGTCCATGATGAGTGTATGGAAACTTCTGATCACAACTGTGCATACCTCATGATTTGAAACTTTGTGTTTAATAGTGGCATCCACCACTGTAATAGTGCATAAAAGAAAATCATGACATGTCCACTTTAAGGTTTTGTTTTCCTCTATTAGGATCAATCAGTGATCAACCTTAAGTTGCAAAGAGCCGGAGAGGCTATATAAAAAATTCCCGCTTCCGGTGAGAAATCAGGGATGGTTTCACCAGGAGACGTGAACAGTTTTGAACCTTTTGCCACCTCAGTTTTATGAGCCTTTATTCCACAATGAACCAGCAGAAAAGGAGGTGTGCTCTGTCTCCATTCAGAGACGATTTGTAGCAATGGTTACATGGGGGCGTCATTGTTTTTTCTTGAATGGGCTCCTACTTTGAGAACAATATAATTAGCTGTTGTCTCATGGAGGATGTGCGGTTAGCTGCTTTTATAGAGCAGTAACCACAGATTAAAGAATGTTCAGATATTGTGGAACAAAGTGCAAATTTCACAAACATGAATCACAAGCGAGCATCTGCCACAGACATCAGGTTCATTAAATAGCAAGAAAGTGCTTTTCTTCAGCCACAATGACATAACTAGTCACAAGACAGCTCCTTTATTAGGTAGTGGGCAGGTGATCTGCTTTTTAAAAGAGTTTATTCTTAATTTATTTGCTTCCTTTGACGTAAACAACATTACTCTGGAGTTATTCTTACACTCTTCAAGACAAATGGCTCTAAGTGATGGTGTCAGAAGGCGTGATCGGGCGGTTAACATCTGAAATATGTGTTGGTGTTTTGCAGTCGACACATCAAATTCCTTGTAAATATTTATTATGTGGTTTCGAGGCAGGTCCTGAGCAGACTTGATGGTATAAATACTAAGACACCAGCTTTAGCACAGATGTAGAAGAGCTAACACACAGAAGATGGATGAGATGATGCTTAGAAAGACACACGGCTTGTTTATCAGTTGAAAAGGCCAACTTGCTGCATAGGATTCAAAGTTGCTGTTTTTTCTATCTAGTAATGGAAAAAGACCCAAACTAGAAAATGGAATACAGAGTGGAGTTAACGGTGCTTCTTGTTTTGCTGACAACAGCTTCATCTATCGCCCTGAGCAGCAAAGACGTCACAGAAGCCATGGTAAGAAAATGCAAAACATGCTGCGGCTGCTGGAATATAACCTAAAATATTAATGTAAAAATGGCAGTGTCTGAGTGTAGGATTTGCATACAATTCACTGAGAAAAAAAATATACTTGGAGCATTCACTGCTGTCCAGTTTTAATATCACACTAAGTTCAAAAGACACTGGATTTTTAACAGTTTAAAACGGACTAATATCACTGTAAAGCCAGGCAAATATATTGTAATATCTGTTACAATGCCTACTCTTCCTTTAGGCTTATTTAAGGAAGTATGGCTACCTGCACATCCCACTGGACAGTAAAGGCCATGACTATTCACATGAGCAAATAGCTGAAGCCTTAAGGTAACCACACCTTGTCTATTTTCAGTGTCCTCATTTACTACTCACACTTAATTTGAATTGAAAGTTAAAAAATGTTTTCTTTAAATGTCAGAATCTTTCAGAAAGTGACCAACGTGCAGATATCTGGAAAACTGGATTCAGACACGTTGGCAATGATGGAAAAACCTCGGTGTGGTCTGGAAGATTCTTTCAATAACAAAACTCTAAAATATCGAGTCATGGGTAGGTAATTGCATTTATATTACATATTTACTATGCAGTGATTTGAATATAAATTGATTTCAATTGTAATTCAACAGGTTACTGGCGTAAGAAGATGCTGACCTACCGCATTTACAATTACACCCCTGATCTGGGTCAGGGAAAGACCCGTGTGGCCATCCAGAATGCTTTTAAGTACTGGAGTGATGTGTCACCTTTAAGGTTCAGAGAGCTGCATAAAGGAAGACCAGACATCAAAATCTCCTTTCACAGAAAAGATAAGACATGCCCGGTGCCCTTTGATGGCCGAGGTAGGACCAGCATCGAATATTGCTGTAATGCTCAAAAAAAACCTGTGACATTTTATTGATTTTATGCTAAAACCTTTGATGTAAAGTGACGCTTGAAAAATGTCAGGTGTAAAGAAGACATTCTGGTATTTAATTAGAATTGCTGCTTCGTCTTTAGGCCATGTTCTAGCCCACGCTGATGCCCCTGAATCTGGCATTGTGCACTTTGATGAGGATGAACTGTGGACAGAGGGGAAGACTTACGGCTCCAACCTGAGGATTGTGGCGGCTCATGAGATCGGTCACGCTCTCGGCCTGGGCCACTCACAATACTACAGTGCACTGATGGGACCTGTTTACAGTGGGTACCGCTCCAACTTCAAGCTGCATCCGGATGACATACAAGGGATCCAGGCTTTATACGGTATTTCCGGTATATTATTACAGCAGCATATGAATATATCTTTGAAGTACTACTTATGCAACATACAACGTTATTCCTTTTCAGGAAAGCCAGAGAAAACGGAACCCAGAAATCCAGGCCAGTCACTGCCAGGAGGAGCTATTCCAAATCCTTGCAAGGCCACTCTGGATGCAGTTATGTTGGGTACAGAGAATCTGATGCTCGGATATAAATACCTTTATATAAGCTTTACTCTGTATTTTATTTAAGAAAACAGGAAGATGTTGCCAAAGTATCTTCTCTCCACATTTTGTCCATGCAGGTCCTTTGCGTAAAACATACTTTTTCAGTGGGCAGTATGTGTGGACAGTGTCCAAAGCTGGCTACAACACTCCCATCCAGATTTCCGCACTGTGGAAGGAGCTGCCAGGGAGCCTCAATGCAGCTGTTCACTCTCCACGGACCGGCAAATCCTACTTTCTAAAAGGTGGATTTATATAATGGTGTCATCAGCAGTGCTGGCAAAGTTTAATTCCAATTGTGTATACTGGGTGTGTTTTCTGAATGTATTTCTTTTCTGCAAATGTCCTTTTCACAGGAGACAAATTATGGCGATACACAGGCTTCAAACTTGACCAAGGCTTCCCCAAACGTTTGGCTAACCTCCCTTCAAATATTGACTCTGCCTTTTACTTCAATAAGAATCAAAAAATCATCTTTTTCAAAGTAAGATGACCTTCGGTCTTTTGTGGTTGTTGTTGTTCAATATCCAGATTCCAGTAAATAATTACCTCTTTATTTCAGGGCTCCGGATATTGGCAGTGGGATGAAATTGGTCCAACAGACTTCAGTTCATATCCTAAATCAGTTGGACAACTCTTCCATGCAATGCCCAGCAACACCAATGCTGCACTAATGTGGACGAACGGCTATGTATATTTCTTTAAAGGCACCGAGTATTGGCGTGTAAACCAAAACTACCAAGCAGTGGAGAAGGCCTACCCTCTCAGTACTGCCTCACACTGGATGCAGTGTGACGACTGAGCCACCAGAGGCCACCAGGGACTCGACATGAACTTTATCTGCACAATGACTCGGTTAAATAACAGTAAGATAAGTTCACAGTATTGGTATTGATTATGTGGGTGTGCACAATGATATCTGTCTCACTTTCTCACCACTTAAAAAATAGTAATGTTAAAATGTCCACACCTGTCCATCTTAATTAAAATATTAATTAAACTAATTAATGAACTATTAATAAGTAAAATATATATCTTTAACTGTACATACTATAATTAACCAGTCAACTGGGCGAGCAGAGGAGATGACAGTCACAGAACATGTATGTTTTACTTTTTGTCTGTCTTCTTTTGTGTGCACTGTAGCCATCTACCTTATGCTATACTGTGGCTGCAATACATTTCTGTATGTGTATATTATGTTCATATATATTCTATGAGTTATAGAAAATGTCTTTAGGGTTCCTTTTTAACATCTGGCCACAAATGCCAGATGAAGATTTGCTATCTTGGCAAAGTCTGGCAAATTTGAAGTAATTCTCAAATAATCGAATCAAATAAAACCAAAAATAGATTTCTGTGAAGCTCAACCTGCTCCTACCAAAGCAGGAGTCTTAAGAAGTCAGAGTAGGTGGAAAGCACCGGTGTGGTTGTGCATGCAGGGTCTTTGAAGGATAAGGTCACTTTAGCTGCTAAGAAAGTCAGCTTCACACATGTGAACAAGATCAGCAGGTGGGTTCCTCCACGTGGAGACACCTAATGCAGCCGCCAAAGTGAGTGCTTCAGAGCACCTGACTTAACACAAGGTTATTACAGTTAATTAAAACTAAACCAAAAACTAGGTGTGAAAAAAATGAACTGAAATAAAAACCAGACTTTGAACAGGCTTAGATCTAAATGGAATTATATCGTGTCCTCTCATCAGCTTTGTTAGGTGTGTGTGGTTAAATCGGAAACGTATGCACGTTTTTCATGACTGTAATTTTCCTGTGACAGGAAGTGTTTGTGTCGTAATTGTTCTGAACTTCTTAACTCGTGCCCCTGACAAATACCACCCACATTGGAAAAACTGGATTGAAAGCGAACATTTTCAGATAAGAAAAGCTCAAGTAAAATGAATAAAGCAACACTGGAAACTAACAGAGGCTTCACTGAATTGAAAACAGAAATTCAAAATGAAATTAAAAATTTGAGAAGGTAAATATGTTCTTTCAAAAGGCTCAAATGGATTTTTTTTTTTGCTACAATACACACTGTTTTGTACAAATCCTTGTTTATAAAGTGGAAAGTTAGCATAACTTATTTAACAAGAATAGCAACATTAACCGAAAATACAGAGGGTGGAATAAAGTGTGATCAACTCTTAAAGAATGTCTGCACCTGAAAAGGAAGGTTAACCCTAAAAATCAGATTAACATATTCATATTTATTGTCATGGAACTGCTGACAGGCGGGATTAGGACTCCAGTGCGGGACTTGGGAAACAGGAACTGAACTAAAACTCAGCTTTATTGCTGGTACTTACAGGGAAGAATACACTAGATATAAACAGTCTGAACTGGAGCCACAAATAAACCAGTAAGGAAACCCTGGCAACAACAGGAGAAAACACAACATGAGAGGAGCCAAAGATGATGAAGAAACAGACAATAAATACACTTGAGGTAATCAGGGAGAGTGGAGACAGCAGGGGAGAACAAGCGAACTGAATCTAACTAAAGAGACGAGAGAAGGAAAAACTGAATACAAAGCACACGATACACAGGACTGGCAAAAGTAAAATAGGAAGTAGATATGGAAACAGAAACGCAGGCATGGAGAGACAAAACAGACAAGGGGACAAAGAGATGGAGACAGAAACACAAGGGAGGCAGGAATACACAGGGGCTTGGGAAATATAACACAAACAGCACCCATGAACAGAACTAAACAAGAACAAAAAGTCTAATAATATAAATATAAAAAACAAACAAACCAGGAACTACAATAAAGAGAAATTTCAAAACCCTGGGTCCTAGACTAACACAGAGAGACAGGCAACCATTCACATTCACACCTATGGGCAATTTAGAATCACCAATTAACCTAACCCCACTAATTACATGTCTTTGGACTGTGGGAGGAAAACAAACAAATAAATAAACAAACAAACAAAAAAACTGTTGTGATTGGTGTTATACAGGAACGTCTTCCTTTCTACCAACCTAAAACTCACAGTCATATCAGTGTGCACAAGAAAGTCTGCCTCTCCATGTGGCAAGATCTAGAAAGGGCTGAAAAAATGGAGTCATGTTGAAACACCAATACAGCAGTTCCTCAAGTGGCCACTAGAGGCTGGCTCCAAGAAAATGACTCCAGCGTTAAAAAAATCCAACTTTAGCTAGGAATCAGCTTTTGTTCTCTATAGCTAATTAAATGCTTCATAATAACTGACCACCATTTTTTTTAAAAACTTACTCTTTTAAACTCTATCACAGCTTAAATTTTTGATGTGGCATCTGGCAGACATTTGTAGCTGACAGCTGTTTGTTAGCCCTCACCTCTGCAAAACATCTCAACTGTGTTTGTGGCTTCTGGAACACTTACAATACAATTACATACCAAATCGGATGGGTTGCAGGTAATTGTCTTAACTGCACGTCCCTAGAAGCCTGTCCTCCAGGATTTTATTTGGCTGTTACTTAGCGCTAATTAGCAAGTATCTGTGTATGTGTGATCCACACAGTTTATGGATGCAGCTTCCTAACATTAATGGATAACTCAGCCCTCCACCCTTTTGTCCAAATTTGGTCATTTTTGGTTCCAAAAAACCCAACATGGCGGAGGCTGAAAGTGGAAGCGTCAAAGCTGGACTTCACAACCCAACAGCATTTAGATTCACGAGGTTCTTGCTTGTGACAGATGAGAGGATGTAAACATTAGACAGACATCTCTACAAGATATCTCCAAAAAAGGCGACACATACCAAAGCAGTCTAGATGGCTTAATAGCACCACAGACCAGAGGAAAAACATGTTTATTTGAGCTGTATCCTGAAAAATGAAACAATACATCATCTTCTTGCAAATTCAAACTTGAACTCATAAACAATGAAGCATATCATCTGTGGTATTGCTTCTGCTGCCATACTTGGTTTGGTATGATCAGTGGCTTATGGTGGATAACGTTAGCAAATGTTGCATAAACACTGCTGTTTAATGGACATCACTGAGTCACTTTGCTGATTTAATGACTCTTAACATAAGACAATACTCCAAAACAGCAGACTGTGAGGCCGTACTGCTGTCAGATCAGTGTTTTATTTGTTTGCTGTCCAGAATCACACATTTTTGTTCCTTAGTATTGTTGCATCTGCTGACACACATTTATTTTTGTACCTTTAATGCTTAAATTTAAGAGAAATCTAGATATGTTTCTGATCTTTAGTATTTATGTACACAGTCATATATGTAGGCAGGATGTAGAAGATTGTTATGATATTGCACGAAACAAAAAACTCATCTGAGAGTTAAACCGCTCAAAGGATTTGCTGATTGTGGGCCTGAGGAACTTGCTAAAGTTGCATTAATTTGTTCTGTCATCATTCAGGGGATGATCTCCAAACACCTTAAATCTCTCTGAGCATGTTGATGATTATCTGATGAAGCCAGTAAAGAGGATCCAAATGATGAATTATTCCTTAATGTTTCATCAGATAGGTCTATAGTTGCTTGAAGCCATGTTAGTCAAACTGTGACGACAGGAGAGGCAGTGGTCAGAGGCACCATGGAGCCTGTCTCAAAGTCAAAGTCTATTAGAGTGTGTGTGATAGTGCTGACACTGCTTTTCGAGGAGCCTGTTCCCATCTGACGCTCCTGAAGGCTCTGAAGATAACTCTGCAAGGCAAACAAGAGGAAGATGCACTGTTATTCAGAGAAATTCTACATGATGAAACCCTAGAAAAACCTGGTGCTGCACAAACCAGCAGTGAGCCTCTTTAATCAGTCTGGATCAATGTACTAAAAGTGTCTTACTACAGTACATACTAATACACAGCCATATGTATTAAGTCAGGTCAAGTCAAGTAAATTTGCTTTATATAACACAGAGAGAAGTTGACCCAAAGTACTTTCCAGACAAATGCATTTACAGTACCAGTCAAAAGTTTGGACAACTCAACCATACATATGAATGGATGAGTGTGTCATCAAAGTATTCCTTCCAGTGACAGACTATATCCTCAGTTGGAGTGTGCAGCACCCCACCATGTGAGTAGAGCACCACTTTCCCCTCCTGAGTCACCTGACAGTTTTCCACAATCATGTTGAGGCCAACCAAAAGTCTTGTTCCACGGCCTCACCAAACTCCTTCCACACCTGCGCTTTTGCTGACAGAGCTGCACTCCACTTGGCATGTTGGTACTTGTCAGCTGTCTCTGGAGTCCTAGAAGCTAACCAAGCCTGATAGGACTTCTTCTCCTCTGGTGTGGTGGTTTGGGGATTACCACCACTACAGTGACCAACCACCTTGTAGCAGGAGCTCTGTGCAGCCGCCTCAGCAGTGGAGGTGCAGAACATGGTCCATTTGGACTCCATGTCCGCAGCCTCCCTCAGAGTGCTTTCAAAACTCTGCCGGAGGTGGGAACTGAAGATCTTATAGACTGGGGTCTCTGCCAGATGCTCCTAGCGCAACCTGATTATACATTTTGATGCTCCAGGCTAGCACAGAGCTGATGAAATGATTATAAAATCAATTATCAACCTGCAGCCTAGTGTGTCCCGGTACCTTGTGAACACCCTTATGCTTGAATATGATGTTTCTTATGGACAAACTGTGGTTGGCACAGAGGTCCAATCACCACTTATGTTTAGATTAGGCAGACCATTTCTCCCAGTCATCCACTGGATACTCTGAACAGTTGTTTGGTGCATAAGCACAAACAAAAGTCAGGACCCAGTCAGGCAGGCAACGCTCTCATCCACTGGGGAAAACCCCAAAGTATAGGCAGCAAACTGGGGGTAAACAAATCTACCCAACCCTGCCTGCCACCTCTCATCGAAGACAACTCCAGATTGGAAAGTAGTCCAGCCCTTTTCCAAGAGATTGGTTCTAGAACCCAAGCCCTGCATTGAGGCGACCCCAACTATATCTAATCGGTGTTGGTCAACCTCAGGTGCTAGCTCAGGCTAATTCCCCACCAGAGAGGTGACATTCCATGTCCCAGGAGTGAGTTTTACCAGGGCCTCAGCCCTTGACTACCACCCAACACACAGTCATAAAAACACAAATATTTTTAACTACATTTTGGATATATGTGAATAAAGTAAAAAGGGAATTAGAATCTGATTGAAAAGCACATCATTTTAATCTCAGCCACTGACCGGTGCCAGGACGTCCCCAGTGTAGCGTTTTAGGGGTGGAGGCCTCCGTCGGCGATGAGGCTGAGGTCTTCTCCTGGATTCTCTATATGTGTGCTTTTTAGCGTGTTTCTTCTGTTTTTTATGTGCACCTGGAAGCATTCAAAGGGGAGAAAAAAATAATAAGCAAACCATGAATATACAACATCAAAGAGGGAAATTTTGAATACAGACTTCAATGCGTCAGAAGTGCAGACTGAATTAAACTCACCTTCAGTGTGTGACATTTCTTTGGCAGTAAACCACCATTGCACCAGGACGCCAGTGAGACTCAAAACAGGACAGATCCCAGTGATTGCCCAGTCAAACCAGCAGAATGGCCGTTGGGCAACTTGAGAAAATATATCATACACTTGATCTGGCAAAACAAATGCCCCCACCAGGTAGTCCACACACAGCATCACTGCCGTTGCTCCAAATACAGATGTGTAGATGATGCTAAATAGCTTCTGCCACTGGAGCGTAAAGACAGCAGCAGCCATGCTGGCAGCCAGCAAAACACTGAGGGGCACCCACACCGGAGTAAGGCTGTGAAATTGTCCGATAACCACCAAGATGGGGAGGGAGAGAAGGCTCCCTAGCTGTAGGCCGCTGATGAGGAGTCCCACAGTGGTTATCAACATGGTCACCAGACCACAGAGCACTGCTACACCCAGGCCAACGCCCGCCTTGGTCTCTGTCTCCAGGTGGGTGCTCAACACAGGTTCTTTGTGGTACAATAAGAGCACAGCTGCAGAGCTTAAAAGGAAGCCTGAAAAGAACATGACCATCCTGAAGCAGCGGTATCCTAAGGAGGGGAATAAAATAAGGTTTGAATCAGCTCTAATTTCATGTAAGACAAGTTTGAATATTTTTTACAATGTATGCCATACATATCACTGGATTAGTGAAATCTTTTTTTTGTATTTTTATGTGTTTTTACTTTAGGTTAGATTATGTGCTTGGCTCAGTTGATCTTTTTGTACATTTTTTAGCAGGATTTCTCAACAAGTTTTGGTTTTCCAAGATAATGTTTTCCAAGGTGGGGGTTCTACTTTTGTACCTGGGTGAACTCCTATAACTCGTATGAATCTGGTTTTGTCTTGATCTTATTCCAAAGATATCACAAACTAGTTACTATCCAAATAGCTTTCTGCATCCTGGGATTTATTTCATCGATAGTTTGGAGGGAAATTTCAGTCTTTGATGAGATTTTTGCGAGCAAATTTGTGGCTGTGGCGAAAATGGCAGAAGAAATGCTGCTTTCCATCATTACATTACATTTTTTTTATTTTAAAACTTAAAATAAAAAAAGTAAAGTGATGAAGCAAAGCACAATCACGTTTTTCTTGTATGACTGTCAGGCTGTATTAACTCTATATCAATTCAAGGTATTCCCCAAATAAATTTTTATTATTAGTCCTGATTAAATACAGACTCAAACATAGGTACAAACGGAACATTTTCTTTCCTTGCTATTTGTAGGAGAGGAAAACTGCAAAATAATAGTTACTTTTGCTTTAATATAGACTGTTTTAGCCAAGGTGGAGCTTGTATAAAATCAATTAAAGTTTCAAACTAGTGCAAATGCACAACACGCTTTATGAATTACTTTAGAATAGCATCTATGTGTACAAAAACAAATCAAAACAAAAGAATATAATCTAGACGTTTATGCACTGATGTATGCATCTAAAGCTGAGATGCTGAATCTCCTTAGAGATATACAGATAAAAGCTCAGCTGGATACCACAAATGAATTTCACTGGTTTCTTTATCTGAGATTGAAACTGAACCACAACAATAAGAGCTGATTGGATGACTCTGTAGATGCTAATGGGTCACATGTTGCTAAAATACCTTGTTCTATGTGAATTTGTTCCAGTATTCACATCTAACTCCAGGTGGGGAGACTGCAGCGATTGCTCTCGATCATTTAGATTTCTGTGAGTAATATCACAGGTTTCCTTTGGTTACAGTGAGAGGCAGGTCTACTGGTCTCCACGAACAGAAAAGATGTTTATTTTGTGATATGGCAAGACAAAAGATCAAGTCAATGGTTGCTAATGTTCTAAATTTCTGAGGAGTTCTTTTGGGTGAATGTTTGAAGCTTTGTGTAGCTGATAGAAGACAAAGCTCTTTGTTTGCAATGTAAAGAGCCTCGAGGCAACTGTTGTGATTTGGCGCTATACAAATAAAAGTGAATTGGATTGAATTAATGTTGGTTTACATTTGCCAAATGCTTCACCATAACTGCTCTGTATTCTGGTGTCCTTTCAGTGCATGTGGGCAGGGCACTTCTGTGTCTGACAATCACTAACCACAGAGTTACATAAGTAAACACAAGTATGCCAACACTGTATTTGTCACCACCACTAAAATTGCTGTTTTTCTCCATAATATTAATTATTGACAGTCATAAATTTCCCCACAGTGTATTAGCGTTACTGGAAAAACAGACTTTGGCAGCATGTATGTTTGCGTAATGCCACGTGTTTTTTGGTGCAGGTCCATAGGACACACCACTCCCAATCACATTCAGTTTTTGTATTGATTGAATTTGTCTCATTGAAAACAAGGACTGGCATAATATTGCTTTTCTTACTTTAATCTATTTCTCCCCCCATACTATAGCACAGTGCCCAGTGTAGCTCTACAGAAGCACAAAATCACTGTCAGTGCTGACAGGAGCAGTTTTCAGTTTTAACATTAGGGCATGAGCGACATGTCATTCAGTGCAACAAGTAGCACTTCATATATGCTGTCTCTGTCAAATTCAGACACAGGGCTACCCATCTGCCTCCTCCAGCTTTGGGCTTATCCACCCTAAACCCCTGGCAGCCTGCAGACACCTGCCACTGAGGGTTTAAGCCATCAGGTGAGCTCATGAAACATTTACAAGCAGAGTGGGCCGTTAGATGCTGAGACTTTAAGTAGTCTGTCCTTACATTTGAAGTTATTAACATTATGAATACATACCAAAAAAGCAGTAGATGAGGCCAAATGAAAGGCAAACAGAGCAGACAATAGATGGGATGACTTCATACTTTATATTAATCTCAGGCGTACATATGTCCACTTCACTTAAGCCAGCTCCTGGCTTCTCTGTAACGTAGAGTGAAGTAAGTGCCATCTTGCAGATTTATTACTTCTGTTGGGGAGCAGCTGGTGTGGATGCGAATCCGTTTTGCTCATTGAAGAGGCAAAACCGGAATGTCCTGCATTTGGTATCCAGGGAAAGAGGAAGCTCCGAGCTAAGAACATGTACTAAACTGTTTCCTGTTGTGCACCTGCAGAAAGAAAAGACTGTTTATGACTTCAATTGCAAAGACAAACACAGACCTACTTCTGTTTTTTTCCTTCCACTGGCTACTAACTCGAGAATTATTAAACATCAAGTCTAATCTATCCTGGGAAATACTCCAATGAAAACATAACTTCCATTCCATATGAGACATCATAATTTTTTTAAATGAAGCATCAGCTGTATTTGGGAGAGCTTATGAGAGGATGTTGCTCTTTCTCATGTCCAATTCCCTGTTCAGGAACCAAAGGAGGAAACTGGGCATTCCCCTTGAGTTTCTCTTTTGTTCAAGAACAGGATACAGATGAGGAAATGACCTTGTGACTTGATGGCATCGTTATTCAAATGTATTGTCCTAAACATGTGGTTAAATAATCTGTTTAGTGCTCAATATAAAGAAAAAAACAGCTTGACATGAATAAAGTATATTCTTTATGGTGGCATAGATGTGCTCTGGCCTTTTACACAAGTAAAACTAGCTAAAACAAGATCAGTATTCAGAAAATACCTTTAAGTGTGTAATGAAATAAATGTTTGCATTTTGCACAAGGCCTGTAGCATGAGCATATAAATAACAATAACAATTTTCTCTTAATTTAGGAGAAATAGAGGTATAAATGAGAAGAAGATAAACACATTTTAGTAAAACAAACCTATTATTTAACCAACACATTAACAGAATAGCATTACTTATTAGCTAAATTAAAACAATTTTATTAACTCAGGTGGACTAAAAATGATAAACTTGCATGGATTGTGTTTATACAGTTGTCATCTTGGTTTACAATGCAGCCATTTACCTATGTTGTATTACTGTGAAGACATTATAAGCTGTTCAAGGCAGATCCTACGGTCAGCAAATGGAATTAGAAGGGCTTTAGCAGCTGAGTGATCCTCCTGTCAACTCTTATACAGTTGAGTTTAAAGCACAAAAACATTTTTTGGCAGCTAAACATCCCTCGTAACTTTAAAAAAAAAATCCCAACTGTAGTACATAAAAAGCTACTAAAATAATTATTTGTGAAATTGCACTAAAAAGTTGTTTCTGTAACAGTCAGTATGATCATCTACATGAACAAAATAATTACAAACAACAAGTAAATCACAGCCTATTAAATGAAAACAGGATTTAAAAAAACAAAACAAAAAACGTGACCTACCTCAAATGCAGTATATCTTGACATTGTAAAAGTAAACTTTATGAAATAAACAAAACATCCCAGTGAAGGAGCGAGATGTCCAGAGTTTTGTCAAGAGTTTATGTTGTTCTCTCCGAGAGCTGTGGGTGAGACTCAGCGTCCAGTGCACTGAGCCCCTCATCTGTGCTTGTGAACAGCTGATGCCTGACTCTGAGGGAGAGCGAAAGAGCGAGAGAGAGAGACCATCTGCCCCCAGCGTCAGTACAAAGCTGCTGCCAAGTCCAAGGCCTGACCAGGTGAGAGGTCAGCTCTCACTACCCAGGATTCTGCTGGAGCCACAGCAAAGTTCAGAGTTTATTTCAGCCAGTGTGACTTTTCATTAAAGTTAAATTCAGCTTGTGGTAAAAAAGATGTTGATTTAGGGCCTGATTTTTTTTTATTCATAGGATCTCCCCAAACAATGTAATTTAACCCTTTTCTTATTGGATACAGTTTTCTAAGTGTGTGTGTGTGTGTTTGTGCTTTAGCCATGTTAAAGGGGGCAGCTTTAGGAGTGGCAGTGGTGGCTTATTGTATGAACTTGCATTATATTTTGTAAAGATACTCGTAATCTTACTAGGACGATGCCTACTAATTTAAGTGATCTCTGAGCTTCTCCTCTAGAGCCACATAAGGTTGAGATTCAGCAACAACTATTAGAAGGCTCACCACGGCATTTGATAATGACATGCAATGTAAATAAAACTAAAGGTCTAATGGCTTTTCATTTTAATGGCAGTTCGTAACCAAACCAATACAATCACTCTCAGCTGTACTTTGTGTTTAGTGCTAATGAGCATCTTAGCATGCTAAACTAAGAGGGCAGCATGCTGGCAACATTACACCTGCAAAATTTCAATGAGGAGAGATCTTTTGAAGGAACTGAATATGATTTATTGAAATGCAGAATTTGAGTAATAGTCGTTAGTTGAGCTACATAGTAGAGCGGAGTCCAACAGCGGTAGGAAGTAGGAGAGATTGTCACGGTTCCCTGTTATATTTGTTGCCTTCTTTGTGTTTCTAGTTTCTCCTGCCTTCTCTGTGCCCCTGTCTGTGTCATCATGCTTGGTCTTCGTGTCTCAGTGGTAACTTCTTATTTAACTTTGAAGGTTAGTTTTCTCTTTTGACTTGCTTTGATTTTACTTTCTACTTTTGTTTCTTTGCCTCTGTTGCGATTATGTGCTCGGCACTCATTAGCGTCACCTGTGTTTCATTGTTTTTCTTTGTGTTTCCTTCCTACCTGAGTCTAATCACCAATGACCTGTCCTGTCTTCCCATTTACCTTCATCAGTTTCTCTGCTTACATGATATGTTTTCCTCCTGGTGTTCCTCAGACTTCTTGTGCAGTTTTTTTTTCTTGCTGTGTTTTTTATGCTTTTTATCTATCTTGTTTTTGCTTTCGTGGTAACATCCAAAAAAAGACTTGCCTTTTGTTCATTCTGCCTGCCCCCACATTCAGCATTTGGTCCTTTCTTCTCCTTAACAATTATGCTAATTTACAGTTCATGTTTTTAAATCCTTGGACTCGACTACTGTAGATTTGCACTATTCACAGTTAATTCCACTGCCTGAAACAATTTATTTTGACTCCTTTCCCTCTCCCTTTAACCCAGCTTTCTTCTGATTAGCTGCCCTGGTAAACAGAAGATTTAAACTGCAGGTCAGTGGGACTTCTGTGCTCCCAGATAGGGCTCTGTGCCACAGATGACCACATGAGGGATATCTCCTCACTGACAAAGAGATCTAAGAGTAAAAAAATAAAAGTGGAACCACATACACCAACCTCATTATTTGAACTTTTGGTCATGTTCAATATAAGCAAAAAAAAATCAAACCCCAGCAAAATAAGAAAAAAGCGCTCTGGCATATAAGATTAATTACCAAAATTTGTGAGGGAGGTTAGATAAAACTTATAAAACCTTTTTTATTTACAAGTTTAACAGTTACACAGTCCTGGTCTGAGGGGAGGCAGGTGTGGAGTGTGCAGTCAGATAAATCCAAAACAGAGGAGACTAGAGGCAGTGGTCACTGGCTGATGCACTGAGAGTGAAGAAAAACACAATTCAAAACTTCTAAAAGTAGTAGACAGGATAAACCACTGAACAATACTGCCACATACGTAGCTGGCAGAACAGTCGTGTAAAGAGCGGATAATGAGCAGGGGTTGAAAATCAGTAAGTGATTGGTGACTGAACACAGGTTCACCAACCAGGAAGCCAGAAGAGATGTGTGTGTGTGTGTGTGTGTGTGTGTGTGTGTGTGTGTGTGTGTGTGTGTGTGCGCGCGTGCGCGCGCGGGGGGTGGGTGGGGGGGGTGCTGCTGCTGTTGCTGCTGACATCACTATTTTAAATGGAAGGAGAAAGATAGAAGGGAGGCAGGACAGAACTAGAGGGAAATGCAACCATAACAATGATGCAGCTTGAAATCTATGAGAACAGTGCAAAGATGATCAGGTAAATGCCTTAAGGCAAATTTTTCATACTGCAGCTATAAATCAAGGTGCTGTTAAAAAAAGAAAGAAAAGAAAACAATAACAAAGGGAGTGAAGACGCAGTGAGAAGTAGGGGAGCAGGTGTGCTGGACTCAGGAGGTCAGGTGAAGCAGGTATAGAAAAACTAAGGCTGCCGGGCAAGTGCAGAGTGTCATGACAGGACAGCAGATGTTAAGCTGACATACTTTACTTTAATATTTGATTACACACTTATATATCTGGAGGCTTAAAAGATCCATTACTATGAGGCTATAGTTCTGGGATATATATTTTCAACATGGATGCTTTATACATGGAAGTAACATAAATGTTTTTCATTTAACCTTTAGCAAGAAATCAAAATGACAGCTGTGCTCATTTGCACATACAGTGAAGGATTTTAGCGCAAGCACGAGGAGCGAGTTTTTTTTGTCCCTTCTGTTTTCAGATGGCACAAAGGTAAACTTTGTGTCATTATTTCCTGTGGGTGAAATGGGCCGAGGAGGCAAACAAGATTCCACACTTGTCAAATCGGATAATCCTTTTTTTTCAAAAGAAAGTCTCACCTAGCTTTTTAGTCATTATATTTTCCCTCCACTGGCTTAATAAGAGCATGTACAGGGGTTGGACAATGAAACTGAAACACCTGGTTTTAGACCACAATAATTTATTAGTATGGTGTAGGGCCTCCTTTTGCGGCCAATACAGCGTCAGTTCGTCTTGGGAATGACATATACAAGTCCTGCACAGTGGTCAGAGGGATTTTAAGGCACTCTTCTTGCAGGATAGTGGCCAGGTCACGACATGATGCTGGTGGAGGAAAAAGTTTCCTGACTCGCTCCTCCAAAACACCCCAAAGTGGCTCAATAATATTTAGATCTGGTGACTGTGCAGGCCATGGGAGATGTTGAACTTCACTTTCATGTTCATCAAACCAATCTTTCACCAGTCTTGCTGTGTGTATTGGTGCATGTCATCCTGATACATGGCACCGCCTTCAGGATACAATGTTTGAACCATTGGATGCACATGGTCCTCCAGAATGGTTTGGTAGTCCTTGGCAGTGACGCGCCCATCTAGCACAAGTATTGGGCCAAGGGAATGCCATGATATGGCAGCCCAAACCATCACTGATCCACCCCCATGCTTCACTCTGGGCATGCAACAGTCTGGGTGGTACGCTTCTTTGGGGCTTCTCCACACCGTAACTCTCCTGGATGTGGGGAAAACAGTAATGGTGGACTCAGCAGAGAACAATACATGTTGCGCTCCTTGCACCACTGAAACCGACGTTTGGCATTGGCACGAGTGACCAAAGGTTTGGCTATAGCAGCCCGGCCGTGTATATTGACCCTGTGGAGCTCCCGACGGACAGTTTTGGTGGAAACAGGAGAGTTGAGGTGCACATTTAATTCTGCCGTTATTTGGGCAGCAGTGGTTTTATGTTTTTTGGATACAATCCGGGTTAGCACCCGAACATCCCTTTCAGACAGCTTCCTCTTGCGTTCACAGTTAATCCTGTTGGATGTGGTTCGTCCTTCTTGGTGGTATGCTGACATTACCCTGGATACTGTGGCTCTTGATACATCACAAAGACTTGCTGTCTTGGTCACAGATGCGCCAGCAAGACATGCACCAACAATTTGTCCTCTTTTGAACTCTGGTATGTCACCCATAATGTTGTGTGCATTGCAATATTTTGAGCAAAACTGTGCTCTTATCCTGTTTCAGTTTCATTGTCCAACCCCTGTACTTACTGTGAGATTAAGCAGTAAGTTAACACTCAATCAACAGGGATATGCTCTGGGCGGTTTACGGTGCAGCAAAACTATTATTTATAGACATACAATCAGAACCATACAGCAGAGTGTGAAAAAAAAGTCACATCAAGTCAGCGGCTGAGTAATGGCACAAACACATCAGACGTCAGGGGGGATGGAGCAGATTAATCATGACAGCAGCCATGGTCATATAACTGCAGGGACACTGAGCCGCAATAAGGTTGACACAGCTGTCTGTCAGAATTAAGTTCCTCCCGTGAGACGGCCAATAAAGACAGTACCAGCTTGTCATGCTTTCATTGGTCTTATATGTCTTTTGTCTGCTTCACAGATCAAATGCCGACATGCTTTTTAAAACTTCAGAGATTAGATGAAAACTGACAAAAGTTTGATAAAAGGTGGAGGGCTTGTCTTGTTTATTTTTAGCTGTGCTGATATAGCGGTGCAGCTTTGGAAATGGTATTGATAATCTGTCAGTCGGCTCGTGCCCTCCTTTGGCCCAAAGGGAAATCTTGTACAGATGTTTATGGTGTCCAGATATTGAATTCTGCTGTCTTGTAGAGCCTCCATGAAGCTGGTATTTATGATTTATGATGATTTTGAGTGAAACATCTCATCAGGTATTGATTGCTATTTTGCACCTTTGTCATTCTGTTCCTCTCAGAGTGATTCATTATGTGGCCCTTCACATTTTTACCGTGAGCTATCATCAAGCCAGCCTAACGTTTATGATCAAATGTCAGCAAAGCTTCAACTGCAATTTGTATTTAGTGCCATGTAATGAAGGTCCAAGAACAGGCATTGCACACTAGTGATTTATAGATATTGTAAAGATAAACATTTATCCGCACACACAGAGATTGAGAATGTTCTATTGATTGGTGTTTTCTTTCATTGTGTTTCCTTGCTGGCAGCTCTCCAGCCGATACTGATGAAGTCCTGCCCTGGAAATGAACACATAGACAAATGTGGCAAGTTTGATTATGCCAATAGAAATTAATCAATTTAACTGGGATCTCTAAAGTGGTGTGTAAGAATTCTGGAATACTCCTGAACGTGCTCTGGCCAAGATTCCCCAGATATCCTAAGCACATTTCAAAGGTCCCAGATGGCATAAAGTGTAATTAAGGTGCCAATAAACTCAGTATACAAACTTTTATTTTAAAAGATCACCTGCAGGCTAAGGTGATGAGCTCTCTTGCTGCTGCCGTCTAGAAGGCACTACAGGGCCTTCATAGCCTGCACCTCCAGGCTGAAAACAGCTTCTTCCTAAGAGCCATCATCGAGCCCTTTACTACCATCATCTACATTACATTACAATCTTAGGACTACACTACTTTTATATTTATATCACACTGGTCAGGCTCAGGTGTAACAACCTCGTAACAGTATGTGCAATATTACATATTTCATTTATAGAGGCTGGCATAATTCTCTCATGTCATTTCTGTGTGCAATAACCTGGAGACATCAGGTGCAATATTCTTATTTATTATATTATTTTATTTATACAGTGCCTGACTTAATGCTCCTATCAGAGTACTTTGCCATTATTGTGAATTTGTTGTGTGTTGAATGTGCGTGTGTGGGAATGGGTGTAACTACATATTTTTATGTGGCACGATTGCACAAGTCTGTGAGAATGTGTAATTGTTATTTGCATGTATTGTTATCTAACGTGACTGTGTGGAAATATTGTTTTGGGTGTATACAGTAAATTTCGTAAGTGCAATGATAATAAAGCATGCTGATTCTGGTGAAATATTTTGTACCACTTAGATTTTTGTAGTACTGATCTGAGGTTAATAAGTTTAATATATGTAATCTCTTTGTTTATAAGTTTAGTTCAGCTCCCTTTTGCAGTCAATTGTTAGCTGACTATAAAGGGCTGCATAGTAACAGCAGGGGCTGCTGAAACCACACGCCACATATCATCATCTGTGTTTGTAGTTTGGTTTGTTGTGTTTTGGGTCTCATTGTTGTTGAATAAACACCTGGTTCATCATTTCTGCCTGAAGCCTTCCACTTTAACCCAGCCACTACTGTTTATTCTCATGTGTTACATGACAAATGTTTTTTTTTCTTTTTTTTACCCACCCCAATTAGCACCAGCCCTCCTGTGGTTCTTCTACTCACCTGTGCACACAGAATCTACAAAAACATGCAGGTAAGTCTGAAGTGCACAAAACATATAAAGGCCATGGCTTAAAGTGACATCAACCCTATCAGGTCTAAGTCATCATCAGTGAACACTAAAACAAACATTGCATGCATGTTCTCATTAGGCTAGGGATTTGTGTTGGTGTGAGACTGTAGACTTGGGTTTACATTGTTAACTTGTTATGTGAGAATGCATTTCAGGTCATGTTAAACAGTAACACAAAAATAATGTAATGTGTAGTGTAATGAATCCCTTTGTCATTGAGTAATTAAGTAGTGCGTTACTTTTAAGAAAAGTAGCAAGTAATGTGTAACACTTTTGTTGAGTAACAACCCCAACTCTGCATGTCATATTAACACAGCCTGCAACCATTGTGATTGGCCTGTTCAATACTGTCGAGTCCCCCTACATTTCCGGCTACATTTTTGCTGCAGTTTTTTAACTTATCAGTGAGAGAATAAAAATTATTATTTAATATAAGGAATAATAACCATAACCTCAATATATGGACTCACAGATGTCAGCAAATTCCTGGAGGGAGACTGACAGAAGTATCAGAATGGATGTGAGGAATGCACAAAGAAGTGGAAAAACTTGAGGGAATCAATATTTTTGCCTATGAAGGGGGGGGGGAGGCTGAACACAACAAAGAGTGGGGACCCAGGAGGGAAAAAAGTCCTGGCATTTAATTTGTTTCCATTGCAGCTGGCACTGCATATAAAACACTGGGACATGACCACAAGGTAATTAACACATAATGCAATAAACAAGTGTGAATGATGGACAAATAATAATATAAGGATTCATTCTAAACCATTAGATTTTTGCACAATAAATTATAATTAATGCGTAGTATTTCCACATATCCTGGTTCCTGTACTGCAGTTTTGTTCAAGATCAACTATTTCATGACATTTCATATCCCCACAGCACATACTGTATGCACTCTCCCTCCACCAAATGTAAATTTTATACAAAAGAATGAAGTTCACAATTCCTCTTGGTTTTGGAAATGTGATTTAAGGAAATGATTAAACTGGTCTTTAGTAATCTCATATAGAGTATGAACTGGTAATGAATTCCAACTTCTTGTAGCTTGTGTATTTACAGTTTTCTGTATCTTGTCTTCACCAACCTGCAAGTCTGCAAACCTTCTTTCTATTGCAGATTCTGTTTGACAATTATGTTGACTTATCTGCCTGAAAACCTTCATTCTGTCAATATGAGACAATTTTATTTATAAGTCTTCTCAGTCTTCTTTTCTACTGTAAGGTAAAGACCCTACAATATTATAGAGAAAAACCCAGTGATTCAAAAATCCCCCGTTAGCAATACTTGGCAACAGTGAAGAGCAACAAAAAGCAGCAATACGGGCAAAAGAAAAATTGTAGAAAAAAAAAATCCTCCTCTCCAGGGGGGGGTATAAAATATTTATTCATAGCACCCTACTGATGTTTCTGTTACTGCCAAAGAAAAGAAAATGTGATCAATCAATTCATGAGAACTTTGAGTGTGATTTTTTAATGACTGTTCTGATCGCAGAGAAAGGCATATTGATCAGGGGCAGCTGTTTCTAAGAGAGCCTTGTTTGCCACAGGAATGGTTTGAAAAGCCACTAAAAAGGGGTTTCAATAGTTGTATGAATTTTAAATGGTCAAATTATATATAGAATTTAATTCCTTTATATAAAAATATTTTATTTCTTAAATCACGCTGGGTGTAATTTGATGACTCATCTCTTCTTTTGCAAGTGATAATCATCAGCATTTAACGCTGCCATATATAGTTTTAATTTTACAATGATTTAGATTTACTGTGGGGGGGTTTTTCCCATCAGACAACAATGCATGCTCGCAACATTACTTAGTTTGGCCTACTTTTGTAATTTGTATGCACTCTGTGTTGTTGTTGCCTCAGGCTCAAATGTGCCCTGAAAAGAGAAAAAGATTCAGCTATTGTGTTAGCTAAACTGTATCAGTGGTCATCCATTTTCATAGATTTTTTTTTCATTTAATCATATATAAAGAACACCAGAACCCATTTGACACTTTAGATAATAACAGTTCATCAGCACACCATATAATTGAAAACAGTTTTTTCCTGCAGGTGCTCCTGACTCTGTGACACTGAGTATGCGTGACCACTCTGAAGAATTATCCATCCCTCTAATCCTCTGTAGCCGAGCTGAGACAGCTCAGGAACATGTTCGGCCACAGACTTATCCAGACGTGTGCCTCAATACGCTCAGGGGGCTCATCTGTGCCATCAGCCATCAGACTCCACAGCACAGCACCCAGCACATCCATACAACACTGACTCGCAAACATGCATCACTCAGTTAAATCGTCACAGATACTGCACATACAAACAGAATTGTACCCTATGCATGTATATCCTTTTAAGGATTCCAATTTATTATGCTTAATTTTACCTTTTGTTGAACAGGTATTTATGGACATTTCATATTTGATGCTTATGCTGCTCTATCAGTTTGAATGTCTCCTCTGGGGACTCAGTAAAAGCACATCTTGTGAGTTGGTTAAAAAATATTGTCTGATGCATATTCACAATATGCAGCAAACAGGTAAAAGATTTCCTCATACAGTTAAGCAGAGCTGGAGATGCACAAACAAGACAAACACCTGCACATTTGAATCTACCTTACCCATGTTAAATGACCTGATTTACCAGGTTAAATTAAGTTTTTGTATGCTTGATACTTTTATTTAACTAAATCTATAAATTCATGCAATAATATTGATTTAAACAAGCATACAACATTGCCTCAGAAAAGTACAAAGCACACCACCCTAATTACCATTTATCAGCAATGACATGTTTGCAGTGTGTAACGATAAAAGCTTTCCACATCTGCTGAAGCATTCATATGCATTCATGTCCCATGTTCAATGCTACATCTATAGCTTCACATATTTATACACATCTTCTGACTTGTTGAAAACATGCCTGGGCAGCAGTCATATAGTTCAAAGAATATCTACTCTACCTTTGCTTAAACATTTTTTTAACCTCAATGGAAAATCATCAAGAGTTGAAGGAAAGAAATAATGAAAGGAGACCAGTAGGGCTCAGAGAATCAGACTGGACTCACGCAAACCTGCTTAATAATGTGACTACTGATGCTGTTGATGTGTATCTGGAGTGGTGCTGGGGTGGCACCGCCCCCCAAACCTCACCCAAAATGCCCATGATTAGAAGCAGATTTTAATCACAGCTGCTTAATGTTCACAGTTCATCTGTGGATATTTCCTGATATTCAAAGTTCAACTCATATTATCAGGTTATGGCATGAAATGAAAAGGACATTATTTAATTACAGTTAACAGACACACTGTCATGAAACATGCTGTGTGTGGCAGGTTAGGACCCCAAAATGCAGACAGAATGTAAACTCAAAAAACCTCAGCTTTATTGCTGGGAACCATGGAAAACAAAACTGGATGGGACCAGTCAAACAACACGGAAGGAAAGCACACAGCAGAGGGACCAGACGACATCAAACATGTAACGACCTGACAAAGAACTGACGAGAACATGGACAATATATGCACAGCAGGAACTGGGCTAATGGGAAACAGCTGAGAGGGAAACACAGGAAGCAAAACTAAACCTAAAGCACAAGGACCAAAGACATACCAAAATAAAACAGGAAGTAACAAAACACAAGGACTAGGGCTAAGGTACATGAACGAGGATAAACAATAAGCACACAAACATCCACAATCAAAGAACACATGGGGAAAAAAAAAAACCAGGAGCATAACACAAGGAAAACAACATAACACCTATATCAAAATATAAAAAACAAACCTAAAGCACCAGGCCAGAGGTCCAGACACTTATCAGTTATATTGCTCATCTGTTTTCATGAACAGTGAGATGCATTATATTATTGGATGGCATTGTGTCCTTTCTGTTCATGAAGAATGGCCCATTGTACTCGTCTGCTAAAAGGAGCACTGAAACACATTTCCTAAATATTAAGAGGAATACACCAGCTCTTATTATGGCTGCCATACAGATACTTCCAGGTTACTTCATGTGTAAGAAAAATTAACTATTTGACCACATCCCAGAAATACATTATTCATCCTCTTGTTTCCAGTTTAAATTTCCCTGTTTGATCTCTGTGTGTGGTAGTTGGGTATTCTGATCACTTGCTCTCACAGCTCCTCTTAATCAGTATGCACACCTGTGGCTCATCTACTCATCATTATGCATAAAAGCTTCCATGGTTTTTAAGCCACTCTCACATTGTTTTCACTACTTCACTGATAACCATGCGGGGCCTCTTGCTCTGATGCAATTTAGTTTTGCTCTTAAATCTCGATTATACTTTCCACAACAGCGAGTCTGCTACTGTCCACTCGGGTGTGCTCATGTCTGAGTGATGTAAATTTTGTCATCAAATGGTCAGCACAAGGGTCCGTGTGCCTGCCTGTTTTTTATGACTGTGCGGACTTAGCCACAGAAATTTACATTATAATGTACATAAATAGGAATGACTACTTGGCTGTCATGTCTTCAACTATATGTGTCAGCAATGGAGTATAATCAAGACTTTTAGTGTAAGTCACTGATCAGTTATTGTTTTTACAACATATCCAATCTTTGCCAAACAAACCTTCTCCAACTCAACTCTAGTAAATGCCTTTTCCATCAGACCTCTGCCCTCCCACATGTGCCACAGCTCTTCACATTGTCCTCTTCAGCCCATTTGCTCTATCAAGCCTTGTTTATACACTGCTCAAAAAAAATAAAGGGAACACTCAAACAACACATCCTAGATCTGAATGAATGAAATATTCTCATTGAATACTTTGTTCTGTACAAAGTTGAATGTGCTGACAACAAAATCACACAAAAATCATCAATGGAAATCAAATTTATTAACCAATGGAGGCCTGGATTTAGAGTCACACACAAAATTAAAGTGGAAAAACACACTACAGGCTGATCCAACTTTGATGTAATGTCCTTAAAACAAGTCAAAATGAGGTTCAGTATTGTGTGTGGCCTCCACGTGCCTGTATGACCTCCCTACAATGCCTGGGCATGCTCCTGATGAGGTGGCGGATGGTCTCCTGAGGGATCTCCTCCCAGACTTGGACTAAGGCATCCTCCAACTCCTGAACAGTCTGTGGTGCAACGTGACATTGGTGGATGGAGCGAGACATGATGTCCCAGATGTGCTCAATCAGATTCAGGTCTGGGGAACAGGCGGGCCAGTCCATAGCTTCAATGCCTTCATCTTGCAGGAACTGCTGACACACTCCAGCCACATGAGGTCTAGCATTGTCCTGCATTAGGAGGAACCCAGGGCCAACCACACCAGCATATGGTCTCACAAGGGGTCTGAGGATCCTGGTGTTCTCTGGCAAATGCCAAGCATCCTGCATGGTGTTGGGCTGTGAGCACAACCCCCATCTGTGGACGTCGGGCCCTCATACCATCCTCATGGATTCGGTTTCTAACCGTTTGTGCAGACACATGCACATTTGTGGCCTGCTGGAGGTCATTTTGCAGGGCTCTGGCAGTGCTCCTCCTGTTCCTCCTTGCACAAAGGCGGAGGTAGTGGTCCTGCTGCTGGGTTGTTGCCCTCCTACAGCCTCCTCCAGGTCTCCTGGTGTACTGGCCTGTCTCCTGGTAGCGCCTCCAGCCTCTGGACACTACGCTGACAGACACAGCAAACCTTCTTGCCACAGCTCACATTGATGTGCCATCCTGGATGAGCTGCACTACCTGAGCCACTTGTGTGGGTTGTAGAGTCCGTCTCATGCTACCACGAGTGTGAAAGCACCACCAGCATTCAGAAGTGACCAAAACATCAGCCAGCAAGCATAGGTACTGAGAAGTGGTCTGTGGTCCCCACCTGTAGAACCACTCCTTTATTGAGTGTGTCTTGCTAATTGCCAATAATTTCCACCTGTTGTCTATTCCATTTGCACAACACCATGTGAAATTGATTGTCAATCAGTGTTGCTTCCTAAGTGGACAGTTTGATTTCACAGAAGTTTGATTTACTTGGAGTTATATTGTGTTAAGTGTTCCCTTTATTTTTTTGAGCAGTTATTGTAAGCATCAGACAGCAGAAGACCTGATAGCGGAGTAGTCAGTCCTGTTAAACTTCTTCAGCTGCTGTAATGCGCAAATTTCCCCGCTGTGGGATCATTAAAGTTTTATCTTGTCTTATCTTATCTTCAAAGTCAGCTTGGAGTGAGCGGAGGCGAATGTGTAGTTTGTGCATTGTAATGTAAATTCTCCATGGATAAGTCCGCTTGGTCACAAAAATCAGGCAGGCACATGGACATCTGCACAGACCCTCGCACTTGAAAATTTGATGACAAAAATTTAAATCACTCAGATCCAAGGGGACCCTAGTGGACTTGCAGACGTGGAAAGTCTAATCAAGGCTTTATGGGGGAAATTATGGTCCAGTGGTGGTAGCATGTTAGCAGCTTCAGAAGGCCCATGTACCTGCAGAGAGCACCTGTTGTCAGAAGGGGCAGTGTCAAAAACGGGTGGTACACCCAGTCTGTGGGCTACCCTTGCTTGTGCTGCTGTTGGTTCATCAGCCGGTTGTGGAGAACAGTGAAGGATCACACAAAGAAATGAAGTTAATTTTTTTTTTAAACAACAACAACAACAACAAAACATGCAACAATGGAAAATGTCCACTGCAGCTGCTGTCTGTACTTTCATACAGTATCTCCTCCTATCTTCCAACCCACTTGTCAGTTAATCAGCATTTGACCAACACGTGTCATCCACGTCAAGCAACATGCAGTTGTGATTTTAGAGGACTGCACAGGAGTTTATCTCTGTGGGTTCTCCATAGGCAAATACCTCAGCAAATGGAAACAATTGTAGTACTACTGACTAATTAAGCATTAGTCAACCTCTATTCTTACCAAATCCCTGCAGCAAGAGGACTACACGAAAAGACTCATTTATTTGTAACATCTGGCAACATCTGTGTCTTCGTGTGAGTCCAGAAATTTCAGTCACAGCAAGTTCCATCTAATTTGGTAATTTTTCCTAACAGTCGGCATCTCTCATCACTGCTGGAAAGTGTTGCAATTTTACTGATAGGTTCAAATCATTCAAAATTAACAAATAACAAATACACCAACAGCTTCCTTAGTTTTACTTGCGCAAGGAGGTAAATCCCATCCTCTGAGCTCAGCTCCCGAGTCAAGGGACGTGACCTTTCACTGAGCAAAGAGGAAGTGGTCTCCCACGGATCAACCTCCTTGTTCCACTTTTATTTCAGACCTTCACAATAAAGTCATGTGGGTTACATAAAACTCAGTTTACAACATGCAATAAACAGCATTCTTGGCTCTTTCCTTACCATATATGGTAGTAAGCATTCTGTGGAATGTCTGTAAATTACATTTGTATACGCAGCCTACGTGAGGGTCTGTATCTTGTATGTCTTATATGTAAGAATGTGTATGAATGTATTTCCTGTAGACGTCAAAATAAAACAACAGTGTAATATAAAACTTATGAAAACAGAAGATATGATAATTCAATATAAACAGAAGAAAGTTTACAGAATAATCCTAACATTCACCAAAACAGTATCTAATAGTAATATTTACAATGAAAGTGCCTCTGAAATATGCATTGATGTGTGTTGTGATGCAATGTACCAGTTCCAGTAAACCAATTTTGGAAGGATTTTATCTGAAACAAGTGAAGACATTAAATAAAGGCACAGCTTAAACGTCCTGCGTTTATGATACCTTCTTGGATGCAGGAGGGTTGCACAGGCAAACACAAAGACTCATTCAGCTCCTGTAAACATGTGCAGTATATAACTGAACACTTATTATTCATCATTACTTTAATCTATAGAGCAGGAATCAAGGTCAGGTTGTCTCATAGCAACCTCTCCATAACCTCCACATTCAGGGAGGTTGTGATGATGATGATGATGATGATGATGATGATGATGATATAGAAGGTCCAACAACAAAACTGGCAAAAAAAAAAAAAAAAAAAAGGAGCTCAGGTCATACATTGAATATCTGTCAAATGTTTCCTCAAGAACATAAACAAATATTTATAGAGAAATGAAAAAGATAAAAGTAAATCAATTAATTTAAGCACAGTTATAAGCTGTTGCTATTCTCAGCCCTGCAACACTTTGAGGAGCAGCTCCATGGTTTAGTAACTGGTGAGCTGTACACTGAATTGTAATGTTGCCATCAAGTCAGTGTTTGAGTCTTGCCTTAAACAGTCATGTAGTGAGGTGAGGAAGAGACCTAAATGCAGAGCACTGATGCAAGGTCAAGCTCAGCTTCAATCCCAGCAGATAAGTGGAAATGCCAGGCCACATCATCTGATGTGATCACACTTCAGTGCATCCAGTTGGTAAATCTTGAATGGGGTATGCTTGCTTAAGATGCTTTAGCATCTGCAACATCACTCAACTTCTGCAAGTCACTAAGCAACTTACCTTCACCCCAAGTGCCTCCCTCACTCTGTTCTCAGTTTGTATTTGTGGCTCTGTTCTGTGATAGGTCTTCCTGTTGCTCTCCCCGTCTTCACCTTTTCATGTACGGAAGGGCAGGGAAGTCCCACAATGGAGTCATGTCGCCAAAGATAAGTTACTACTTGGTGGTTTTGACTGAATTAGCCATTTAACATGTTACCCAATAAGGCCGTGTCTGTTATAGACAATCCCATTTCAGCTGTTTTTAAATATCTTGGCAATTCAGGTTCTTCAAAGGTAAGCTGTAAATTGAGATTTTGGAAGCATATCAATATTGGCACTCTTGAGTATCGGAACACTAAAATGAAATGACAGTAAATATAGTGAACTCGTAAACTGTAGCGATTTCAAACAGACAGTGGGAAAAGTACACAACAGTAGCAGCTCTGAGGACAGCTCACTCAAGTTTATAAATTCAGTTTTATTTCCAAATTCTAGTTTGCAGCTCTGAGATTACATTTGCTTTGAACTTTTGGCTGCTGTCAAAATATTTTATTGTTAAAATTATCTTGTTTATTTTGTAATATTAACATGAAATTTGATGAAAAGTTGTCACTTGGTTTATGCTCTGAGCAGTTAGAGACCTGTATCTTTATCTTTATGTCTTTGTGTCTGCCATAATTATGGCAATGATAGCCTAACAGCACACAATCTGATAGTGAGCATACATCCTGTCATCTAGATTTACTTGGAAGTGTTTTCACAGCCACCAGCTGCAGAGAGGCTCTGCTGAGGACAGAAAATCAATTATGTTGGTGTCATGATTCATTGCTTTCTTTATGCATACATTGCAAGAGTACTGGATTGTTTGAGTAACTTTTTTGTTTTAAAAACTATGTTGATCTTTGTGCAGTTTAATCTTCTGGCATAATGATCTGCCAGTCTATTTAAATTTTAACGGATTTTAGAAAAAAAAATGCAAATGGGGAACATATGCCTCACTGCTTCAATATGATCAAACACATACCTGTCTAAAAGCCGGTGAGTGGAAAACTGATTTTTTTTAGTGCGGCGCTCCAGCAGTTCAGAAACTGGTCTTATATGGTCTTATCAGCCCAATAGTACCATCTAAATATGTTGGATTGCACCATAATCATGTATATTAAATATTAATTCTTGTTTAATGCATTTTCATTGACCTTTTGTGGTTTAAAATGTTATATAAGAATACATGTTCTTGCCAGCAGGTGTTTAAATCGATGTTCTGCTTCTTAAAGCTACAGCTTTGCTGAATTTGATAGAGCTTTATAAATACAATGTCTTACATTTTTCACAGTGTTTTAGCAATATTTCTATATTTGCAATTCAGAGTATTACAGTATTTTTCTACCACTCACATTTTGCCATGACCCACAGCATTATTTCTATCATTTAATCAGCAAATTGGAATTGCAGTTATGTGAAAAAGAAAAGACACCCCCTTATATTCTAAGGTTTTACATATCAGGGCACAGGTTCTAAAATTAGTTAAATATAACTTCAGATGAACACCAACACCTGACATATTACAGTGTCATTATTTAACAAAAACTAAACCATTAACACTAGAAGCCAAGTCAGTAAAACTAAGACCAACCATACTGCTTCCATAGGAATTAAAAAGGCAAGTAGATGATCAGCAATAGTAATCAACTCTATAAAAGCAGAAGGTTTGAGCTGTTGCTGTCAGGAGCATTCAGGTGTATTTTAACATAATGCCAGGGAGAAAAGATTTAAGCAGTGATCTTAAAGAAGCAGCTGTCGCTGGAAGGGTTATAAGGCCATTTCTAAACGATTTAAAAAGTTTGGAAAGTCCATCATAAATTTAAAAGTCCATCATTCTACATTGAGAAAGCTTATCCACAAGTGGAAAACATTCAAGACAGCTGTTAGTCGTTTTAGGAGTGGATGTCCCAGCAAATTCACCCCAAGATCAGACTGTGCAATGTTCAGAGAAACTACAGAAAACCCAAGAGCTACATTGCAGACTCTACAGGCCTTGTCCAATGTCATGTGAGGGCATGCTCTTTCAAAGGACTCTTATAATTCCCCTCAAAGCACATGCACACATACCGGTTTATTCAAAGACTTCTCTCTAAATTCACTGTGAAATCTACACAGCACTGACAAAATAAAGACAATGTAAGACACAGCTTGCACAATGACATTCTGCTGGTAAAAACAAAGAAAACTAATAAATTCTTCGTTGGCTTTGTACGTTTGCTCACGCTAGCAGCTGTGGCTTAAGCCCATTCACACAAGAGCAGCACAATGTGACTTGTAAGGAAGCTTGACCTTCAGAATAAAAGCACAATAATTTGAGCTAAATAAAATAAATAGGTGCAACTTAAATAACTGGAACCTGAAAAAGAGAAATGATCTAAATTATGTAAACAATACGATAGTTACAACTGTATACCTTAAATATTTGCATACTGCGTTGCACACTTGCACAGACACCTCAAGTACCTCAAGTATCAGCTTGGCTAAGTTCAGCTCCTTTCTCATCTTGGAAGCTTGATGCCAACATTCAAAAACTTGAAGAGCTTTTGTTCTCTCTACTGTTTGTTTGTTTTTTTTTTTTTTTAATCGAAAGGACAATATTTTAAAGTTCGAGTTGTGTTTATGTATTTATATTTTTTACTTTGAGACCTCCAGGGTGTTTATTTTTGTGCACATCAGACTTCTTTGAAGAACAAAACAAAAGCAAAAGTTTTGCTTTGAGGGTACTGGAATAAAAGTGTTAGATGTACTAAAACCCATCTCCTGCCTTCCTGCTTCATGTCACAATAAAGTCTGCACTCTGCACTTTGTAGTTTTGCAAAGAGTTTCTAAGAGACCAATTCATTCAAACATGGGAGGATTAATGGATAAGAAAAAAATAAGCAGCCTCTTCATTAGAGTGTAATGGGCTTCCTGTTCAACACAAAACACTCTGGCTGCCCTTTGATTATTTATGTTGATACTGAGAAGACAAGAGCCCTTGACAGTTGTATGCTATTAAATAAATGAATCATAACAAATGAACAAATTATTCATCCTGGCAGAAGAGCAGGCTCCATGTTCTCCATTATCAAAAGGGTTTAAGGGCTTAAAATATAAAATACTTGCTGATGCCTGTTCTCTCTATATTCATCATCTGATTTATGCATGATTTTTACAAAAAAGGCTTGGCCTGATAAGAGCTTCGAGATTCATATGCAACACAAATACAACTGTATTTGGTTGATTTCTTAATCACATTAAGATATTTTCCCTCATATCTGTTAAATTTATTGAATATAAGGGTTGTAAATTAAGCGTGCTCTAGACATGAAATGATGAAAACATTTTTTTTATAAGTCTCCCTTTAGAACCTTGATATTAAACATTGCCAAAGTGAGAAATAACAATGTCAGTCTATGAACAAGTAATTCCTGTGAGCTAAAATCAGACACTGGTCTCTACTATTAAATCTGTATGATGTCACTGACCATGTTGCTGACCATGTCCATGTCATCCCTTCATGGCCACAGTGTACCCATCTTCTGATGACAGTCAACAGATCTCAGTCCAGTAAAGCACCTTTGGGATGTGGATCAAGATGTACAACCAACACATCTGCAGTAACTGCATGAGCCCATCATGCCATTATAGCACCAAAACAAGTTTGTTAATCAAAGGTAAGTTAGTTATTTTCCTTTTGTGGCTAGGAGGTGGAGAGAGCAAGAGACTGGGTGTAACTGAGTGGGGGGGGGGTCGACACCAGGAAAACTGGGGGGGGGATTCACTCAGATCAAAATAGCAGCCCAGCCAACTAACAGATTAATAAAGTTATCAGGAGTGTCCAGGGTTGCTTCACTGCAAACTAAAAGTGTCATGCACTTGTCCCAGTGTTTTCACTCACATGTATAAATGTGGAGAGGCGACCCCACCAATCATTAATAAGTTAAAGCGTTTAATCAAACTAAAATAGTATTAAACAAGCTTAAGCAAAACCTCAGCAAGGGAGAGCAATAACAAGAAGGAGGAAAAACACATATCCAGGGCCCACCGTACTACAATCCTACTTGCCACCATTAAGCATTAAACAGCCAAACAACCATAAGGGGAAATTAACCCAGTCCACTGACGCTATGGTCAGACAATAACAATAATTAGTTTAATGAAGTAAAAAAAATATATATCAGGGTGTATTTGAGGTGGTGGTTGAACAAACACTCGACTTTAAACCAGGGGACTGGAGTTTGAGCCTTTTGTTTGAACAGTTTCATTCACTGTTTGATTAAGTTCAGGCACCAAAAGCTAGGGTTAAGAATGTTATGATTTGAGATAAAACTGCTCCCTGGATGACACCAGGTCACGTTTTGCATGCACTTATTCGCATGAAGCTACTTTACCAAAGGTTGTAACAAAAGCTTGCACAAACAACCCATGGGGTTCTTTTTTTCATAAACACTGACAAACGAAATGCTGAGTAGAAGATTACACTCATTCAGAGAAGCTGTGTAACACAGGTTAGGAACCTCAGCTCTGTATAAAAGCATTCTGCTTTATCTAATCTTTTTATTTTCACCTTTTAAAAACACTTCACTGTTCTCACAGTTGCATTTAAATTTGAAATGAGCTGCACTTCATTAACATTTTAATTTGGTGTGAAACAATGGTAGCTGTTGAGGTTTTTGCTTTGTTTTTTGTTGTTTTGGTGACATTAAATCATTGATGTTGTTAAAGGTTAAGTATTAAATAATTGGATACAATTTCTAATGGAGGAGTGAAGAAAAACGAAACAGACAGCCACCGCTCGCCAACTAATGAACAACATTAACATGAAAACTGTCTGTTGACAAATCTGTTTAGGATGACAGACACACAAACCCCAGGAGGAAAATTTAAATAAAAAGTACTCAGTTGTCACTGAACAGTTTTTGAACTGTTGAATTCCTTCACTGTTAATGGAGAGGGCTTCTTTCTTTTCTTTGTTGTATAATATTGTTGGTAATATTCACTGCTGGTTGAAGAATGGGATGCCATGTGTGACCAATCTAGTGACCAGCATGAGGAGGAGGTACCAGGCTGTTGTGGCTGCGTATGGTTCTTCCACATGCTACTGAGGCCCCTGTTTGTTAAATGAATGATTAATGAATGAGCCAATCCAATAAATGACACCCAACAAGAGTCAATAGTATAACAAGCTGTTTGGCATTGGCAGAGAAGATTTGGCAAGTTTTCATGGGCGCAACTCACATAGTCAACTCTGCTGCTCAACCCACAAGTGTGGCAACATTTAAGGTGCAATAAACAGGCTAAGTTTATTTGCAAGCACTTCTGTTTTCTTTTATGAGAAATGAAATAGTATGTTGCACATTATGTATATTCATTCTCCAATTTATGTGTATGGGAACTTTTTCTTTTTTTTTCTTTTTTTCTGGTCTGGAGTGGATAATACAATTTTCTCAGGAGTCAGAGATCAGGTCAGACTGTGCAATGCTCAGAGGAACTGCAAAAAACCCAAGAGCTACATTTCAGACTCTACAGGGTTCAGCTAGCCTGTTAAATATTAAAGTTCATGACAGTACACGTAGAAAAAGACCAAACAGCTATGGCTTGTTTGGAATAGAAAGCCTCTTCTCTTTAAAAACAAGATGGAAGCATGGCTTAGGTTTGCAAACTTCTGGAACAATGTCTTGTGGATAGACAAGACCGAAGTGAGGATGTTTGGCCATAATGCACAGCACCATGTTTGGTTAAAACCAAACACAATGTAGCATAATCGACACTACTGAACCCTAACACACACAGGACGCAGCATTTCCAGACCATTATAATTCTTTATTCTATATAACTTTATAACGATATAGCTTTACACCATACTTTCACACTATTGCCAGTCAGCTTCTTCGTATTTCGCCAGCTTCCTCGTTGCCAGCTTCCTCACTGCCAGGTTCCCTCCTTCTGTCACCTCATCCCAGCGTGCTACTGCGAGACATAGAAGAGGCATAATTAGCTGATGGCTGCAAGCCAGCCTCCCCTAGCACTGCCCCCTGAACCCACTTCTCTACCCCTCCCCTGCCAGCCCAGCCACAAGCCACATCCCGCCACCACAACACCATGTCAGTAACTGTTGAGCACAGTGATGGAGGGGTGAGGATTTGGGCTTGTTTTGCAGCCACAGGATTTGGGCACCTTGCAGTCACTGAGTCAACCATGAACTCCTCTGCATACCAAAGCATTCTGGAGTCAAATGCGAGGCCATCTGTCCAGCAGCTAAAGCTCAGCCCAAACTGGATCATGCAACAGGACAATGATCCCAAACAAACCAGCAAATCTGCTGGATTGCAGACATGCTGATTTCAGAATGGGTGAAAAAAAAAAGAATCAAGCTGTTGCAATGGCCTAGTCAAAGTCGAGACCTCAACCTCATTGAAAAGTTGTGATTTGCCCTCAAGAGAGCTGTAAATAAATGAATGCCTGCATACCTAAATGAACTGAAACAACATTTAAAGTACAGTGGGCCCAAATACTCCACAATGATATGAGAGACATACATTATAAATCATACATTATTATCATATATACACACAAATTGTTGATCCTTTTTTCACACTTTAGAGCTCAGCCAGGACCTTCTGGTGGTTCCCTTTGACTCTGTACTGCAGGTTTTCATCTTCATTGATTCTTTTCTTCAGACTTTTATGATTCGTTATTATAAAACTCTGCATGTGGCATTAATCCATATACAGACACACATTGTAGGCAGAAATAGGTTACTTAATATCTATGAAAACTAACAACAGCTACAGTATGTGCAGCTTGAAATAATCTGTAGAATTACTTGTGATTAACCTTAACATAAGTAAATCTACATTAAATTCCTAATTTCTAAAAGAAATACTTGAATAATATTATAGGGATGTATTTTAATTCAACGCACAAAACTGTCATAAAGAGAATGAACACAGTTAGATATGTAAAGAGATTTGTTAATCCTAATTCACGGGGAAGTACAAGCCTGTTTACAGAATGCCATAGTCAAGTACAGAATAGATAATTACAATATATTCAACAGACTGTGAAAATGTTTAATACATGGGCCTCACACTGGCTCTTTACATAATAAGTTGACAAATGGGGCTGCATATATTTAGGTGCAAAGACATGCAGTGATACAGCTGGCAGCACATGACAACAGCAAGAAGATTAGGGAGAGTGCACACTTGTTGATGCCAATTAGCGTCACAATATTTATTTAATAACATGTTTGCTGTTAGATCTCTTTTGGCTAAAATAGCAATTATATTTTAATGTTGTCAAATCTAAACTGACATGTTTGCCATCAGGCTTTTCCATGGTCGTTACCTCTTTCCTGCAGGAAATGTAATCATACAAGCTTGTCCTGCACACAAATTCCTTTGGAGTCAAGGATAATTTTGACAGATGGAGTGAGGGATAAGATTTGGTTAGTTTTAGGTAGAATACGTTAATCCAAATTCAGAGAGTAGAAAATGGTGATTACTGGTATATAAAGAAAAACATTTTTGCTACTACATCACACTTGAAACACTGAAAACTGTGAACACTCATGCAGGAATTCAAATATTCTGGCTTTATGGATCCCTAGTCATGTTGAAATAAGGATAGAAGCAATAGAAGATGCACTTGCACAGTCTGATACAGTTATTACCCACAGCCAGAAATTCATTTTAAGCTTGGTTTGCTGATGTTGTCTGTATATATTGTGTTGTTTACATGCAATAAATGTAATCCTTGGTGAAAAAAGAGAGAAACAGTGGACTGTGGTGTGTGTGTGTGTGTGTGTGTGTGTGTGTGTGTGTGTGTGTGTGTGTGTGTGTGTGTGTGTGTGTGTGTGGGTGGCCTGTGTGTGTCTCATTGGTGCCAGTGAGGCACACAAAGGCCACTCCAGCCAGTTCACCACACGAAGAGCAGAAGTGCAGTTGTTATTAATATTTGTAGAGCCACATGCTGCTGAGAATTAGCTGCAGAGAACTAGCTCTTGACAGAACTGGTTATCATAAAGCCCGGACAATGTCTTGAGGCAAACTAAAAACCCAAAGCATGCATCACATGAAATCCCCAGTGTGTCTTATTACAAAGCATTTGAAAGAACAAATACATTTTGTTTAACAGACATTGTAACAGGAGTCTTCATACCTCCACCAAGACTAAAAATTCCCTCCACATCATGCATGAAGTGAGTCACTAAAGGATATATGGCTGCAAAATATTTTGTGAGATTTTCTTAAGATCATCAAGACGATGTCTCCCATTTTTCCTAATTCAATTTGATATGCGTTTGTGAAGACATGCTGCAAAATGCAGCAATAAAGATCCAAAAAGATCTGGATGTGGAGCATTCTCAAAAGTTAATAACTTCTAATTTGGGCTAAGCCCCACGTCTTGTAAAATCTGAATCCATCTATAACATTTTGAGTAATCCTGCAAACAAACAAACCAATAAAACCAATCAATAAAATAACTTCGTCGGGCGAGATAACTGAGCTCATGAAAGCTTGGGCTGACGTACTGTACTGTATTTATAACATAGGTGTTACAATACTGTGCCACAAAGTACCACAGCTGTAAGATCACACATAAAAATATTATTTCACAGTTGTTAAAAAGAAAATCAACAGTTTTCAGTGCATGCTTTTTTTTTTTTTTAACAGGTGCAAAGAACAGAGAACTTTAACATTTTCATAAATAATTTATCATGCACCCACAGCCTATAACAATGGATCCATTAAGCACGCACACCCAATGAAATGCTTCATTTGTTCACAAAATTTCATGAAGAAATGCTGACTGCTTCATCGTCTGTCATGTTTGACCTGTGAGTGATGTGGTAACTGACGTCTTCTTGCTCTGTGACCGGCTCGTTGCACTCATGGGATGAATTCTTCATCACGCTGTAATACATCGGCACATTATACTCAGCCTCCCTGTGTCCCGAGTGGCACTTGCAGAGCTTTTTGAACGCAACACGAAACTTCTGAGACATGAGATTATAAACGATGGGGTTGATGGCACTGTTGGTGTAGATGCACATCCGGCAGAAGAGCAGAAACCAGGTGTTGTGGTAAGGCGGGTCAATGAAGGAGTTGACCACCACCAGCGTTCGGTAAGGCATCCAGAGCAAGGCGAAGAGGATGACCACTACAGCCAGCATCTTTGTTATCTATTGAGACAGCGGAGGAAGCAAATGGGGAATAACAATGAAGAAGATTGCAATTATCTGAATTATCTCAGCAGACATGCTGCATGCCGTGACTCAGAGTTGTACTGTCAAGTGAGTGTTGTAGAAGATGTTCAATGAGAATCAATGAGGCACACAAATAGCTCTGAGGCTGTGCATAAGGACAGAATAGGTCAGTTTGCAAACATGCTTGCGGTGAAAATCAAAGAACCTGTCAGCAAAAGTGATAAAGTCTGTTGTCATAGACAGGCAAATAATAAATAATATGCTGATATGTTGATCAGAGCACCGAGTTTAAATCCTTGAAGATATTCAAAGATATTCATAGTGTTTACTTTTTCTAATTAGTTCTGAGCACAATCAGGTCCTCCATCAGCTGAGGCTGATGAGACTATTAATACTTTCGCAGATAACCTTTTGATTATAAACCATTTGAACATTTGAACAAATGAAATTTTTTGATCAACTGATTCCTTAAGCTAGATGAAAATGTAATGGAGGAACAAAACAATCACAGTCCAGCCTGAGGGGGATGTGAATGGCCAATTCAAATGTCACAGCAATCGCTCTAATAGTTTTCTATTAGTTCACTCAAAACCACAAATGCCAGCTTAGTGGTGATGTAGATACTGGTTTCCTCCTCTGGGAATATTTAATATCTTTATGAAATATCTTGGCAGGATGTTGAGTTATTTCAGTCTGGCACAGTCAAACCCATCCATAAAGCCATTTTGAACCCAAACAAGTACCCTATTAAGATTGAACCTTAATCTTTTCTGACATTTTAAAGGATTTTTAATGACAACTGCTCAGAAGAGTCTCAAAAAAGTTTTTACTTTCACTTCCTTTTTCCACTAAACTGTTTTTATTACTTTGCAGTACCTGTTTTCTTGCAGAGACTGCACCCTTGTTGACTTTGTTGGTTGTGTTGGAGTGCCCCTGATGAACCGACCCTCCTCCGGCTCGGTCGTTGAGATGCGACGGCAGAGGGCTCATGAACAAAATCCTGGCGATGAGCCCATACAGCACAGTGGCCACAATGAGCGGGATCACGTAAAACAGAGTGAAGTCAAGGAAATAAATTGGCATGTAGAGGCTCCTGGAGACACGGTAGCCACAGGTGACGACCACCCCGTTGGTGTAGACAGTCTCATCTGTGTCCACTAAAAAGAACCACATTGTGCAGTACAGTGAGGTGAAGATCCAGACCCCAGCTATGATTCGCTTGGCTCGGGAAACAGTACATATGAACTGTGCCTTTATGGAGTGACAAATAGCAATGTATCTTTCAATGGTGAATGCTGTGATGGAGCAGGATGACACATTGATGCCCAGGTACTGAAGGTAAGTTATACACAAGCATCCTGTGTAGCCGTATATCCAGAAGGCTACAACATCAGAGATATTAGGCAGGCCTGCAGCCAAGAGCACAATGAGGTCTGCAACAGCCAAGCTGACAAGGTAACAATTAGTCGGGGTCACCATGTGTTTAGTGCGCAGTACAACCAGCACCACCATGATATTCCCAGCAATCCCAACTCCACAAATGAGCATTGTCAAAAATATTGTAATGACTTGTTCTTCAAGAGGGTTCAGAGGCATTTCTGTCAGATTCACAACCCGACTGACATCATGAAAAGTGGTTGTGTTGTTCTCCATCTTGCTCGAGTCCAGCTGACAAAATTCAATTAATCTTCAGGGGCGCAAAAAATTGAGAATCCTCAAGACAGAAACATGGAGAAACAAAATGATTAGAAAACCATATTGTTCACAGGGGATTTATTATTAGCAATTCAATTTTTATAAAAGCCTTTAACCGTTATCTTTTTTTAAAAAAATATAATATTCCTTCTCCCAGCTACAGCTTGAAAATGGCATACAGATGCAGTGATCTCAATAAAAGAGGCAACAGTTCAAATTCAAACAAAAAAAAAAACCCAATGTGATCTGTACACATAAAAAAGCTTTTCTGACATAAAAACATATTGTGTCTGTGTTTTACAAAACATTAACAAATTGCAGCTGGAAAACAATGACATAAATAATAACCTAAATTCATTAAGTCCACGAGATTTGGGGGTAAATCATGCATTTTATTAAGGTTGTTAGTTAAAAGTTACACTTTTAAAGAACAATACTGTACAATACTCATTCACCCCAACCTCCTGGACTTGTGTTATAATTATTTAGGCACAAGGCTTGAACACGTCACTTTGTGACAATTCAGGAAACGATGATGCTTTAGAAGGTTCTACAAACAATAATATACTAGTAAACTAGTCCTAACAGCCACCAATGCACTCTTTAAAGGTAGCAAATTTCAAATGATGAAAATGTGCCATAATTACGGATCTAAAATGCCAAACCTGTGCCTCAATATATGCCAACATTGTCTTCATTCAGATTATTATTAAACTTGGCTGACACACTGATTTTATTAGATACTTGGCTGCGATCAGAAATGTAAGCCTTGAAACTGAGATGATTGTTCCCTGTGTTACAGTCCATCATGCACACTAAAGCCATGATTTCCAACAATATGACCCTTTAAAATAATCTCACAGGGCAATGCTAGTCTCTTCAGCAAACAAAGGAAAAAGAGTTTGATTCTGTTTAATAAAATTATGAGATCATAAAGAAATTAAAAAATGGCCAGCTTACCATCATTTGTGAAAGGCAGCGCTCAGGTGCAATCTAAGAAACACAGATGACGGCTCAGTCCTCTTTCAGAGTTGCTCCACTCGCCCACATCTGTCTTTCGCTCTCTCTCTCTCTCTCTCTCTCTCTCTCTCTCTCTCTTTCCCAGTGTACTCCTCCCTCCATCTCACACCACTCACCATTATATCCAAACCCACCTCCTACAGTCACCACATAAAAATCAATTTCATCTTACCATCTAAGCCCTGAATGTCAAGTCAGCCTCTGTGGCAATAACCCTGTAATCACTGAAAGAACAGCGTAGGTACCAAGCAATTGAACACTGCACTGCAGTGATTGAACATGGAATTAAAATGACACTAATTGCTGCATTAAGTACACCCTTTGTGGACACCAGATGTAATTTAGTTAACGCTTCTCCTTGTGCAATTTATATTAAATTCTCCAGTTTTGCAAAGTGTGTAGAATTAGAAAAATTCTTCTCCCCTGAGGTGCAAACAGACACAGACATCCTAAGATTAAGAGTCTTGCTATTCCCATAATGCACATTTGGGAACGCTTTCACAGCTTCCGGCAGTCTGCATGCGTGGGTAGATGCTGGTACTGTTAAATTCTTGCACTCCCCATAGCAGAAAAAAAAGTAACATTAAAAATGTTTATCCACAAAATCCAAAATTATTAAAAACCCTGCACCTGTGGACAGAGCTGTCACTGAGAATACAGATTCTTGGACTTTCAGAGCGGTCTGCTAATTTTCTGATTGAACTGTTGCATTCTATGAAGTCTGCCTCTATAATGTGTCTGAACAAAGATTATAGTCAGCATGTTTATCTTTAGAAGCACACACTATCTCTCAAGTTGTCAAATGCACCCAAAATACCAGAATTTATGAAAAATATATATAAATATTGTTTGATAAAAAAAATTGCAGTCAGAAAAGGAGAACTTGAATTTAAAGGTTTTCATTTTATTTTATTTTCATTAAAACACACTAGCAACAAATCATAATATCAGACAACAGACAAATAATTTATTATCATCTCTACACGGCTGAGACAATTGTGAAGTGGCCAAAAGTCAGGAGTAAAAATAGACAGTGAAGTCTTCTATTAATATTCTGCGATGAGGTCTTAAAATAAACTCTCACAGCCACATGGGAATTTTAAGCAGGAGCATACTGGTATGCAAAAGAGAAAGGAAATAGGGGCACGGTGATTAAAATAAGCTGGTGAATCATTGGGTGTGTGGATGAAACAGATTCATTTAATCTATTAAAGCTATTCAGGTCAGTACAGTATTCAAAAAACTGTAAGATCCAATCAGTTACTGTTCATTTCCTGAGAGGACCTACTACTTTATATTAGTCTGTCTTCAGTTTTCCAAAGCTCCATAGTGGCATCTAGTGGGGCTGAGTGGTAAAACAAATAAACAAAGAAGAAGAAGAAGAAGAAGAAAAATAATAATGAAGAAGAAACCATTTTTCTGTGATTTTTTTTGCATGGGGGGCAAAGTTAGCAGACGAGTTTCTGCCTAAAAGAAGATGCAAACTCAGCAGAATTGGCGGTGCATCGCTTTAAACCACAGGCTTGAAGCTTTGAAGAGGCGAGTTTTGAGTGTTGACTCGCTTACAGAGGAAAGGTGTTATGACTATGACTCATACACAGGATATGCAGTTTACATTGTGCAAAACAGAAACAAAGAAGACCACTCAATGTTACAGAACTTAAAACAAAGCAAAACAAAAAACAGTGACATTAGCAGCTGGGAGGCTTTACCTTTGTGATCAGTCAGCAGAGTCTTATCATGATTTGACTTGCTGATGAACACTACACAAAATAAAATTTTTATAGGGCATCATCTGCAATACTAAACAAAATTGTTCTAAATTTAACACCTTGTAAAAGAATGACCTTTTATGAGACCTGGGGCTGGAGCTGGGATAGAATGAAATAAAGGGTTGTAAGGCCCAGTGTAAGATAAATAATTGTGATTATTGTGAACTGTGAATCATGCAAGGCTATTCTCTTAGAATCCATCAATAAAAATATGGAATTAAAATGACAGGTCCACTTTGAACCTAGTTTCTGCAGTTACCTAGCAGGTCACAAATAAAGCATACACAAATGACACAAACAGAACAGATAATAATATATAAAGTTACACATCCACACTGCTGGTACCACTAGATAAACAACTAATGCAGGGGTCAGTTGTGACATGTCGTTCAAACTTGCACATTAACAGAAATCTCCCCTTTTTGCTGTTTTTTATTTTGCTTCCCTTGCATTTTCCTCATCAAGTAAGCCATTCTCTTCTCCTCCTGCTTTCTGAAGAAGGATGCAGAGATTTTTCCACGTAGCCGCCTGGCGTAAACCTCAAGGAAAACCAGAAAGTAGCTCGTTAGCCAGAGACATGCCAGCAGGAGTGTGACTCCCAGATTTGGAGCTGAAGTTGTCACATCACAGAGAGATGGCCCAGGGCTGAAACTCCACTTGTAAGCCCTGTGGAAGTTTACCAGCTCCCGTTTGACACACGATTGCGGGATAATACAGAAAGCAGGGGGGAACCACTGAACCTAAAAGCAAAAACAAATATGTAAAAGCCCCTAAAAAAGCACCAAAGCAAAATAAAAAAAATAAAAAAAATTATAGATTAAATGGAAGGTGTGCTGTCTTACCTTATAATTGACACTTATAACGGCAGATGTAGATGGAAAATCCAGCAACCATGGCATAATCATCTGAACTATGTAGTACACAACATGATCCAAAACTACTATTAAGGCTATTGCAATAAAATATAATGTTACCACAACCAGTGATAGGAAAGAGAAGGTACATTCCTGACTTATTATTTTACAGTTTGTGAGCTTTATTTCATTTTTAGCTGGCCTTTCATTACTGGGCATTTTTTGTAAGAGCTCTTTGGAGATGTAACCATTATCAAAATGAACTGATGTCAGATAAGATTTCAGGTAGCGTGCAGATTCAGCGATCAGCAGTGCAACAAAGATGGCAGCAAGAATCCGGTTTGATAGCAGTTTGTATTCTTTGAGCAGGTTCCTGGCATGTGAGAAGTTCACCTCCATCTGCCCGATTATCTTAATAAATCTGCTTTTGACTTCTGACACGTCAATATGTGTGTAATGATCCAAAGTCCTTAAGTTGGTAACAATGCTCAAGTCCTCGCGCTTCACTTTGATGGCTTCTTCGACAAGGTCTCTCTTAGCTTTGTTCAAAGGCTCAGATGAGTTTAATAAAGTCTTTGCAAAGCCCTCTGCAGTGCATTTCAGGATGCGTGCCACCGCCCCCACATTTACTGAGATATTGGGGATGACGTTCAACACCAAAATCATGACAGAGGCCGTAATGAGGAGTTTGCGTCCTTGTTTGGTGCACACTGTAGGAAGAATCATTGTCAGCACACAGCGGAGGGGATGACACAGGAAGGAGACCAAGACCATGGCCACGCTGTAGATACAAGTGGTTTGAACTGACGTTTCATAATCATATCTCAGAGTCTTTGACAGCCAGTGGTGAAGCAAGCCACCAGTAACACAGGAAAGTGTGAAACAGAGAGACAGCAGAGTGAAGATGTCTCTGCCTGCAGGAGAAGGTGCAGAATAAACATCCCAGAGGTATGACAGCAGAGACTTTAAGGCCTGTCTGCAAGATCCTGCCCTGTTTCTGAAAAACAATAAAACATGCTCTATTTAGATTATTATAAAGAATCAAAGGAGAAGTTGCAGCTTAGAAGTGGCTCTAAGCATGACTAATTAAGTTCACAGTGCTGTGAAAACTCATTTGCCCCTTCCTGATTTTTTTTTTTTGCATAATTGTCACATGTTTCAGATCAAACAAAGTTTAATATTAAACAAAGATAACCTGAGTAAATACAAAATGCAGCTTTAAAATGAGGATTTCATTCGTTAAAGGAACTAGAACTAAGATGTCCAAACATAACCCCCTACCCTCCCCTCCCTCCCCATTAAATCATAAATTAACTGTGATCAACCACATTTTTGTTTTTTGGAAAGCCGAGTTCAATGTCACCAACCCAGCCCAGGCCTGATTACTGCCAGAGCTGTTAAGTCAAGAAATGACTTAAAAAGAATGTCTGACAAAGTGAAGTAGGCTAAAAGAAATCAAAAAGAATGAAACTCAAGAGCAGAGGAGAAAAAATCATTGACATCTATCAGTCTGAAAAGCCATTTACAAAGCTAAAATATTAAAACGTATCTTTAACTAAAAAAATTATGTTTATTTCACATGTATCTGAAACTATTTTTTTTCCTGTTGTTTAATTTTAAAAATCAGTGATGCATTTTCAAATCTCAGGCATATAAAAGATACATTTGATAGCGAAAGAAGCTATGTAATAATAATAATAACAACATCATTAATGACAGTACGGATATATACAGCTTTTTGAGGAGTCACTGGACCATTAAAAATAATTAAAAATAGATCAACAACTCTTACCTGAAAGGCAGAACTAAATTTTCTGTGATCAGCTTCATTCTCTCTAAGAAATTGTGAGCCTGAGGAGGTAAAAAAAAAACAGGATTAGGAAGTGTTGGTGGACCTGAAAAGGGGAAGTTTGCACAACAGTCACCGTCATGTTGGTGTTTGTTGGTTGCCTACAAGTTTCACGTGGGAAAATAAAGCACAGTCCCTCTCCATCTAAACCATACATGACACAAAATCATATGGAGAGGCATGACACATTCCAGTGTGGTAGGTCACGCTAACTAAAGAGCAGTTTCAGAATGATTTAGAAATTTGATGATGGTGACACTGTCAAAGTGTGATTACACTTACTTTGCTTAAAACTCCCATGCTAAACTGAAAATAGTTTAGATGACAGTTGTATATCATCTACTGGTTTCCTGTAGTTTGTCACATGAATACAAAGCTGGTGTGAATTTCCACAATTAAATTAAATGGCTGCATGAGAATTTTTTTGTTATATATGATTAAAGAAAACATGTCCTAGGACTGATTTTCTTGTAACTTAGTCTTTGTATTATACTAAATATTTTCTGATGACTGATAATTTTAAAGGTTTATTTCACTGAAATACTACTTTTTGTCTTGATGTGTGATATGTTAGGCAGTTATCATATTACAACCAGTTACAACCAGAGGCAAGGCATGCATGAAGACAACCCAGGGTGCAAATTCAATATTACTTCATACATATATGAAGAAAGCATACCCTTCTTTTGCCCATCAGATAAGTGAAAATGGTAGGTGGGAAGTGCATTGGGGGTAATCTGCTGCTCTGTATTTTGTCCAGGGACACCACAGCATGCAAACTGGATGAGCTGGAGATCAAATCACTGACCTGACTGATAAACTTCCTGCTCTGTCTCTTAAGGATAAAACAACTGCTCACAGTAAGACAGGGAGATGAACACAAACCACAAAGAAATGCATGTTAGTGGTATTTGACTGTCTCTGCAAAACACTTTCAAAATGAATGGCCTGGCTGGGACCAAGCAATGAGAGGTTTTCAGCCCGGTTTAATTACAAACTGCAGCTTGTTTTGATTTTAATTAAATTTCACAATGAGTATTAAACAAGCATTCACACCGAGGAGCTGCTGATTTAATTAACTCTACATACACAGATCATACTGACTGGCTTTTATCATGCTATTAAGTTTAATTTAAGTGCTTGCTAGAATTTATTTTCATACTCAATATGTGACTCAGAGTTTGGCTTACCAAAAACTGCACAATGATTTAGCTGAAAAAAACTAATACATTAACAAACAAACTGGGTTTGCAAGCTGTCAGATGATTGTATGCAGTACCTTAAAACTACCACAGTCATGTTTCTTTTTTGTCCAAATGAAAACAAAAATTATTTGTTATTTGTGTGTTTTATATCTTGTCCACAGTCCTTGTTATTCAGTATAGTGCAGGCAATTTTATTAAAAACACATGTCCCAGGTAGCTTCATGCAAGTCTGTTGGTGCCGTGTTTTGTGATTGTTACTTAACAGTTTGGACATCCAGGCTTACTTTTGTAAGTTGCTTACGGTATGCTTCAGTAAAGCATGCCGTGCTTCATTCTACTTTTTGACTCTAATAGGGACCATAATGCTCCAAATGAACGTTATATTTCATAAGACTTTAAACTAGTGTTTAAGACTGTAAACTCATAAGAAAAGCATTTACTGGGGTCATTCAAAGCAGATGAGGGTAAGAAGCAATCGAACTTCTTTTGCAACCAAAGGAGTCAGAGACATTAGAAAGAACACAGGTTTAAGGCACTGTCATGTTTCTGCAGACAAAAGGATCCAAAAGCTTTTACAAGTACAAAATTACAGAGAAAAATAAATTCATCTGGAAGGGAAAACACAGGGTTTAAAAAAAAAAAGTCATGAAAAAGGAAAGCTGACGCTATTTATACTAACTGATACACTAGGGCTAATCAGCAGAATAGGGAACAGCTGGGGACAACAGGTGAGGCTAATCAGGGATACAAAGGAAGTTAAAAAAGAAAAAAAGGATAAACCACAAAAGAAAGACTACCAAAATAAAACAGGAAGTAACTAAACACAGAGACAAGGACTTGAGGCACAAGAGGACACTGAGGGTGGCAGGAATAAACTAACATACAAGGAATCAAAGTGTAATCAATACACAGAGCAAAAGTTGGGCAGAAAACCTAATAAAAGTAAAAAGACCAAAAAACTGTAAAACAGTCCGGACCATGACAGGCACTTCAGCACTGGCACATTTCTAAAAGCTGTAGTTAAAACTCACAAAAAAAACTCCTTAAGTCTTATTCAAGTTGAAGTATTTTTAGTCAACTAGTTAACTGGGCACAGAGAGAAGACACACGATACGCTTATCAGTTATGTAAAGTGGTGAAAAGGTAGACCTATGTGGCTGTGTTTGAAATACTGTAGTTTTTGTTCCAAAAGTTGTGAATAATAAAAAGATAAAGAATAAAACCTCTCAGGTGTGAATATGCTTTGGTTCAAAGGTTATTTGTTTGTAACCTTTGTATTTGTTGTACATATGAGTACATCCTGTTTTGGTCTGTTGGTTTTAGCCACTTTCTAGTTTTCCATTTAAACACTACAAACCTTTTGCTGTGACCCTGCTTACACTGAATAACCACCACATTACTGCACAAGTTAACGATTGTTGTCAGGCCATGTGACTTCAGTTTACAACACCAAAGAAACATTAGAAGGAATTTACAGCTGTGCGCGCTGTGTGCGTGCATGCCAAAATGTGCCATCACGTGGGAAAAATTTTAACAGTGTAGCTACAACGGATGTTTCCATTTAAAAGATCAAGTGTAATTGTTTCAAACAACTTTCCTGATAAAAATGGGTCACTCCCTCAAAAAGAAAAAAAAATGTACATGACAAGCAAATGCATAAACAATGTGCAATTAAATAATCAAATACAAACTGGCTTTATTTATAACAGCACAATATATGAGTGCAGATCACTTTGTAACAAAAGTTACACATTCATTATATTATATAGATTCATAATGTAATAAAATTGATTTAAAATGTAACGTGTTATGGCTTTAGCAATGAAACATGCCATGTGGTACATAAGTAACAATCTTTCAGTGATTTTAACCATTACATATACACTTTATAACGTGTCATTCACAGACTCATTCCTTCTTCCAGCAGAGGTCAGCCTGTAGTAACATTACAAACAGCAGTCTGCAGTCCGACTGGATATTAAAAAATAAAAAACACTCTTAAGTGCTCAAAGCTGTTTTTGAGGTTAAATGTTGCTCTAGTTCAGTTTTAAGAAAGCAGAGAGTAAAAATTTTCAGCAGCTTTAAACTCGCTTCATCATCTTTCACTTTACACTTTTTGCACCAAATCTGTCCACAGCGCAAAATTTAGACCTTTGAGAGAATAAGAAGATATATAGTCACATGATAAACTTTTGAAAGCATCACAGACAAATGAAACTCCGTTTTCTGGCTATGACAGTATAGATACAGTTATGGGCAGAGGTTTACAGACATCATGGGCATGAACGTCATGGTAAATTTTGGTCTTCTAATGACTGTTCTTCTTCCAGGGTGCAATGATTATACATACATCTAGCAACCCTAGAACGCCAACAGGAGTTTAAAAACAGTGTCACTCCCATATCACCCAACATTAATGCTCTCAAGTTAATGGCTTTAAAAAACAAAACAAGAATTAGGTGCACAAGTTTCAATTTATTTTAAATTTTCTCTAATCCACACAGGGTCAAAAATATACATACAGGCACATGTATACATACACCCCCACTAATATTTAGTTAAATGTCCCTTAACAAGCTGCACTTTGACAAGATGCCTTTGGTAGCCATCAACAAGCTCCTGCTGAATATATGACCAGAATTTTGTTACCACTTTGCTAAGTTCTGGAACAAGACCCAAAGTGTCACCCTCAGATGAGAGGAAATTGGTTAGAATGTTCAGGAACAACCCAGGACCACCAAGGATTAAGCCTCCTACAAACTGGAAACTGCTGGAATACCAGCATCAGTCCACAGTGAAATGAGTGTTACATCACCATGGACTGAGAGGGTACCAACCAGGAAAGAATCTCATGCCCCAAAATCAACACCTTCAATCCATCCATCCATCCATCCATCTTCTTCTGCTTATCCCGGGGGCAGCAGCCAAAGCAGAGAAGGCCAGGCCTCCCTCTCCCCAGCCACCTCCTTCAACTCATCCGGGGGGAACCCCAAGGTGTTCCCAGGCCAGCTGAGAGATTTAATCTCTCCAGTGTCTCCTGGGTTACCCAGGAGGCATCCTAGTCAGATGCCCAAACCACCTCAGCTGGCTCCTTTTGATGAGCAATGGCTCTACTCTGAGCCCCTCCTGAATGACCGCACATCTCACCATATCTCTAAGGGAGAGCCAGCCACCCTTCAGAGGAAGCTCATTTCAACACTTTTTAGCTTAACTGAACTTTGCAGCTCCCCACATGGAAGAGCCAAATGCCTTTTGGAGAAAGGGTTGATGGTCAGATGAGACAAAGATTTAGCTACTTGGCCACAATGACTAGAGATATGTTTGGAGGCGTAAAGGGGAGACTTTCAAACCTAAGAACACTGGACCAACTGTCAAGCATGGTGGTGGTAGCATCATGCTCTGGGGCTGTTTTCCTGACAAAGCTTCTGGTACATTGTACAAAGTCGATGGAATACCTCTAAATTCACCTCAGATCATCAGCTAGACAGTTGAAACTTGGAGACAACTGGGTATTCCAACAGGACAATGATCCCAAACAGATCAAAACTGGTTTTGGAATGATTAGAGCAGCCTAACATTAAGCTTCTGAAATTACCTACCCAAAGCACCAACCTCAACCCTATTAAAAATTTGTGGACTACATTTGAAAGCTGGATCCATACCAGGAAACCCACAAATTTAAATGAACTAATTCTGACAAGAAAAGTGGTCAAATATCCAGCCAGAATTATGCATTAAGCTTGCTGATAGCTACCAAAAGCATCTTGTCAAGGTGCAATTTACTAAGGGACATTTAATTCATACTTTTGACCATGTGTGGATTAGAGAAAATCCAAAATAAATCAAAATTTGTGCACCCAACTCTTGTTTTTTTTAAAGTAATAAAAAATGTATGCTATAGAGTCAAAGATTCATACTGTACAATCATTCCACCCGGGAAAAAGAACAGTTCAAAGAAATATTTAAAAGCCCCAAATTACCATGACAATCATGCATGTATGTAAACATCTGACCATAACTGTATGTACTTCAGTTTTTTCCTCCCTGCTCACTCTTCTGAAACTTCTACCTTCATGCTGAAATCTGGTGTGTGATCAAACCGTGACATTGAATGACTGGGCCACAGAGAAGTGCATGTTGGTTACAAGCGCAGACTTGTTAATTGGTTGAGCCCATTCAGGGTAAGTATTCAAATTAAACATGGCAATGCCCCACGTATTCATTGCCAGAGTGACTGAGAGAATACCCAGGATATTCATCACAAAGCCAGTTTTCACCTGAGGAACAAGAGACAGAAAACATAAGCATTAAGATTTGAGCAATATTTTCAAGGTCAGGTGCCAATGTGAGGATCTTACCATGTCTTTGACCATGAGATGTCCAGATGCAAAGGCAATAGAGTTGGGTGGTGTGGACACTGGTAGCATAAACGCATATGAACATCCTACTGTTGCAGGTATCATGAAGTACAGAGGGTTGACTGAAACACGAATAGCCTGCGGAAGAAAAAAAAAAAAAAGATGTTCCCAGCATCATATTTTTATTCTTCGAGTATCTTTGCGTGGCAGTTCAAAATAGTTCTTATTTATCACATACTGGAACTTGCTGCAGACCTTCAGCTCATCCACTGTCTGAAACAAGTTGTTAAAGGTTCCTTCCATCTTTATTTAAGCCAACTCTATTCTAATTGGCTGCTCCTTGTAAACAGAAGGTCTGAACAGCAGGTGGGTGGGGCTTCTGCGCTCACAGCTATAACTGTGTGTCTGAGATGACTGTATTAGGGATGGCCCCTCTCAACAATATGATAGAGATCTGAGTGTAAAAATATATAAATAAATCAATAAATAACTCTCTAAAGCCCAGAGTTTAGAACAGTCTGACACCTGAGCCACCGGCTCACAGAGAATATTTCCACATATCCAGATCTCATTATTTTAAACTCAGGCCATGTTCAACATGACTGCCCACCAATGTAACATTAAAAAAAAAATCCATTCAATTATTGCCAACTTATTTTATTTAGCAGAATTGTTGACATGTATAAAACTTACGAAGTTCAGCTGTAGGAAGATAAATCATACAACATCATCATAAAAGTAATATGAGCTGTAAATGCACTAAGGACTAAATCAGCCAGTGAACATACACCTATACAAATTCAGATACAGTAAAAGAAGTGCGTGTTTGTAATAAAAGTTAAGTGTCCCAAAATTTAAACCCAACCTACACAATTACATGCTGTTAATTCTCTGCACAGTTATTCTTGCTGCATAGGCCCAGATAATAATTATCTAACAGGTCATGGCCAACAGGCTACAAACGTGTGTTGCAAGAGCTTAACAAGCCCACTAAACCTTTGAGTAACATTAAGGACAAGGTCGTCAACAGAACTTGTTCACCCTTCACGTCGTCCGGATTGTCTCCCATGGTCATCTTTGTCAGTGTGTTTGCACTGGTATGATGCTATGAGTTTGTATTAATTGCCTTACACAGACAAATTGATACATGAAGATGTTTTTCTCACTTAAAATATAAAACAGGAATTTGGGGGGTGGGGGTGGGGTGGACATGTTTAATTTGACTCGCATAGAGTCTAATCCTGTATATAGTTAAGTTGCAGACCAGCCTTACCAGTTCAGCAATGACAGGCAGAAATATGATAATGGTGGCAGTGTTGCTGGCAAACTCAGTGAAACAGGCCAGGAAAGCAGTGATCAACATCACAGCTGCAGCAGGAGGGACCTGAGCCAAAGGCTGGAGGTGGCCTCCGATCCAGGATGCAAGTCCAGACTCCTGCAGAATGCCACAAGATAGAGGCTAAGGGTTAAAGATCAAATCACAACATAATAAACCAAAGCTGAGAACTTGAATCAAACAAAGCACAACAGCACTGACAACAGGAGGAGGAAGAGAGCAGAGACAAAGTTTATTAAACAGAGTTAGTGTGGCTTTAATTTCCTCCATTTTCCCTCTAAGCTGCAAAAACTTATACAAACATTAGTGAGCAAACTAAATGATAGCAGAATGGTTGGTATTTGGGGAAATGCTCTTCAAACTATTTTCTTGCTGAAGATTCAATAAGATTGATGCCACCTCATACCATATAGAGCTGTTAGCTTAGCACAAAAACTAGAAACAGATGAAAACAGCTAGCCTGGTGCTGAAAAAATTGAAGAAATTGAAGAAAAATTGCAAGAACCTCTGAGACTCACAAATGAGGACATTTGCATTAAGTATTATATGTGTTATTGTTAATACATGCAAGTATTAAGGCGTAAGGATTTCTCCTGGGGTTTTAGCTTTACCTCACAAGCTTTGGCCATGGCGAAGCCACCTCCGAGCAGCATAATAATATTCCAGGGAACAGATTCCTGGGCTTTTTTCCATGACAGGAGGGGCACATAAGGAGTGTTTGAAGCTGAGGAAAAATGTGGGATGAAACATTTAGGAACTGGATATTATCTGTAGCATAATGTAAACCTTGTTGTGCATTATAAGCACAAAATTTAAAAACAAATCATTTATCAGCTGAGACAGTACGAGTATAAAATCATTGAACTTCTAAATGGGTAGTTCAAAAATGCACTTCAGTATAAACAACAAGGTGGAAGAAGCAACTGTGGGTTCAGTGTCTTGGCAAAGGACACTTTACCATATGCATGAGTTGGGGATCAAACTCGTGACTAGCAGAAAAACTGCTCTACCGCATAGTCAAGTGAATATAGATTTTAGTTTTACCATGTTTTTGTACTTCTGTTACTGGCTGTTTTTAGTTTGAGCTCAAAGTCCTGTTCTATTCTAAAAATGTGACCCTCATTGACAGATGAACCCAATGGTTTGCTTTCTTTTCCAGCATCCAGTGGTTTATTTGGCCAGCTGAACATAATATACACAGTCGCACACTCACATGCCTTAAGTGTTGAACACACACACACACACACAGCAGAGAGAGAACATGTGTACAGTTCATACACTATATTGCTAAAAGAATTCACCCACGCATCCAAATCATTGGATTAAGGTGTTCCAATCACTTCCATGGCCACAGGTGTATAAAAGCAAGCACCTAGGCATGCAGACTGCTGATACAAACATTTGTGAGGGAATGGGTAGCTCTCAGGAGCTCAGTGAATTCCAGCGTGGCACTGTGATAGGATGTCACCTGTGCAACAAGTCCAGTCGTGAAATTTCCATGCTACTAAATATTCCACAGTCAGACGTTAAAGTGGAAGCAATTGAGAATGACAGCAACTCGGCCTCGAAGTGGTAGGCCACGTATAATGACAGAGTGAGGTCAGCAGATGCTGAGGTGCATAGTTTGCAGAGGTCACCAACTTTCTGCGGAGTCAGTTGCTACAAACTTCATGTGGCCTACAGATTAGCTCAAGGAACAGTGTGTAGGGAGCTTCACAAAATGGGTTTTCATGGCAGAGCACCTCCATCCAAGCTTTATATCACCAAGCACAAAGTAAAGCATTGGATGCAGTGGTGTAAAGCATGCTGCCACTGGACTCTAGAGCATTGGAAAAGTGTTCTCTGGAGTGATGAATCAGGCTTCTCTATATGGCAATCTGATAGATGAGTCTAGCCAGGAGAACAGTACTCATCTGACTGCACTGTGTCAAGTGTAAAGTTTGGTGGAGGGGGGATTATGGTGTGGGATTGTTTTTCAGGAGCTGGGCTCGGCCCCTTCATGCTGCGGCATACCAAGACATTTTGGACAATTTCATGTTCCCAGCTTTGTGGGAACAGTTTGGGGATGGTCCCTTCCTGTTCCTACATGACTGTGCACCAGTGCACCAAGCAGGTCCATAAAGACATGGATGAGCAAGTTTGGTGTGGAAGAACTTGACTGGCCTTGACTGACCTCGACCCAACAGAACACCTTTGGGATAAATTAGAGCAGAGACTGCGAGCCACAACTTCCCATCGATCATCTCACAAATGTGCCTCTGGAAGAATGGTCAAAAATTCTCACAAATTCACTACTAAACCTTGTGGAAAGCTCTCCCAAAAGAGTTGAACCTGTTATAGCTGCAAAAGGAGGGCTGACATAATAAGGCCAATGGACTAAGAATAACACAGTGTTAGCCCTGTGCCAGGCTGGTGACCTGTACAGGGTACCAGGGTAACACTCAAGTTATGTGTGTGAAAGCAGACGAGTGAATACTTTTAGCAATATAGTGTATGTTTTCCCTTTCACTCACTCACTCACACACACACACGCGCGCATTTCCATTATTTCAGGACACTGATTTGCATTTTGGAGTTAACCAGACAAAGTGGTTTGCATCATAAAGATTTTTTTTTCCATCTCACAAAAAGAGGAGATTCACCACAATTGGACTATCAAATGGACTGTTGAGGCATGCAGCTACAACACAAGTAATACAAAATACAAGTCCACACAAACACACACTCAAAAACCCCAAAGTGTGTCCACATAGCTTTGAGAGATTATTCTAATCACAGAAACAGAGAGACTACAGTCTCACTTTCAGACAAGAAATTTCCTCAGACTCTCTAATCTACATTATTAACATTCCTCAGCTTAATTTCTGTTTTGCAAAAGCTGTTCTAGAAACAGACAGTCTTTTTAATTTTTTCCACAGATATCTGGTCTTAGATATTAACTTTTGACTTTTTCTAATACAAACCAACACACCTCTAACCTGTTGTTTCTACTTTATCTTTACCAAACTTGGTGATTTAGGTGAACTGGAATTACATTAATTTTCAGAACAATACAAAATCCTGCATATGGTATTAAACAGAATTTAATCAGACAATCATAAATGGCATGTGCTGTCACTGACCTTGAGGGTCAAACCACCATCTTAGAGAAGGTTTTTGTGAAGGAAAGAAGAACAATATAGACACAATGATAACACCAGTGACTGCGTCTGAGACGTACCTGCAGGACAACAAGAGGGGCCGAACTGAAATGGACAGATAATTGAGCACAAAAGTAGAATATAATGTGCTGGCTTCCATACAAGAAAACAAAAGTGAGCTTTTCTTACCCTTTTTTAAAAAACACAGACCAGCCGCTGACAAACTTTGGATCCCTTGTGAACAGGAGAACGGCAAACAGTACAAAAAAGAAAGAGATAGCTCCCTCTGCAAAGCTGAAATCATGAATGCAGAATGAAAGTGAGTGAAAGACCCGACAGAACACAGAAATGTTCTCATTCAGCACCTATTGCATGAGATTTCAAGACATGCACGAGTCCTCACTTTATGGGCCCTAGGTTTCTGTAATCTTCCTTTATCATGGCCTTGGCTTTGGCTTCCGCTTGGGATCTTCTGTCATTTTTTGTGAAGCACAATCTGAAAAAAAAAATACAAAACATACTATAAAAATAAACACATTGCTTCTTATAAAATTAAGACCTTACTCATGAAATAGTCCAAGTTTTGTGGCATGTAATGCTGATAGTATTATTGGAAAACCCAACATCAAAGGATACACAACCTTGTATTCAATCCCCCGTAGAGAAATGCAATCCATAGCCATCCCAAAACCAGGAAGAGGAGCATGAGTGGGAAAGCAAATGCAAACCAAGAGCCAAAATTGATAAGATCACAATCTGGAAAGTAGCTGTGAAAGACAGAATTATTACTGTTAAATACACAAACTAATCAATTTTATGTTGCAGAATCAGTTCTGTTTAAAAGCTGCACACACACACACAAACACATACGCATGCACACACACACACAAAAGTTACCTTTTCAGCTGTCCAATCAGAATGAGGTTGGGTGCTGTGCCCGTAAGTGTGGCGGTTCCTCCAATACTGGCGGCATAAGGGATACAGATCAAGAATCCTTTCCACACTTTGAGCTGATACTGTGCTTCTAATTGAATCTCCTCTGCTGTCATCAGGTCACTCTGTTCAGGTGTATCCGTCCTTTTGGGATTTTCAGAAGCATTATTTTACATAAAATGTGAATCATTACACAAATTTCAGCATTTATAGAGCTGGATGGTACTCTTAAGTTTGTATGGCAAATATGAAGGTGCTGCCTGATGTCGCCACTACAAAGCAAGATTTGGGGCTAAGCAGGGTTAACCTTATTATGAACCCTCTACTTTGCTTGAAAGCAGGTTATGTTCACGATCAGAGAACATCATGTACAAAATCACCACCTGCTGGCCAGTCATATTGTCCATTCCCGGAAACCCATGAACCTCGGTGCTTAGGTAGTAGCAGGGTCTAGGGTTTTAGATACATGTAAAGTTCTTCTTTCTATGATGCCTCATTCAAGACAGATCTTTAGAAGCAACTTTATTCCTGCTTTTACCCGTTTGCTGTGAGCAAGTTTAAAAGGATTGTATTGTTCTGTGAGCCTAAATATAGCAATACGCCCTTAAAACAGGGCACCTAAACCTCGGGCTGAGCAAAGTTACCAGTTTGAATTCTGCTTTTGCATCTGTTCCATTTATCACTGCCAGGGCTGCAGATGAACAAATAAGGCTAAAATGGTTTTATGCACGTCAAATAGCATAGCCTGTTAATTTAACAGAAGGCACGTTCATAATTACAGTCAGGTCCTCTCATACGTCTGTTGACTTACAAGGTCTGTATAGTATAATATAGTGCTTATCAAGTCTTACTCTCCACTAACGGCACTTAGAGCAGTGACAGAGTCACTATTTTTATTACCACACTCCTGTACAGAACTTTTGTAATATTATAGTTTGATTGTCTTCATAAAGCATGCCATTAGACCTGTCCATGTTTCTGATTGGTCATATAATGCCAGCAACTCTACCTGTGCACACACTTATCCAGCCTGATATTATGGTAAATGAAGCTACAGCAGGAAAGGATATCGTTGGCATTTTAAACTTGCTTCGTCACAGAGACACCTGGATGATTTCTTGGATTGTGTTACCTTGAGAAACAGGCTACTTCCCTCATTTCCAGTCTTTACATTGAGCTAAGTTAAGCTAAATGTCTCTTGGTTGTAACCTATATTTACCAAAGACATCACTGTGGTGAAATTCTATTAAAAACAAAACTTCTTACCCATCTATTGACATTATTTGTTTTTCTGATGGCACTGAGGGCAGTGAATGTAGTTTTACACTAGATTGACCTGAAAGAAATTAGAGCAAAAACTGCATGTTAGGTTGACATGCAACAAGTAAACCCTACGTGAGTTTCAGTTCATTTATCATGGTGTACCTTCGCTATACTTAATAGATGACTGAGTCAACAAAGCACCCTTAATCAATTACTACTTGACAATTGCCTAACTTTTTATCCGATGGTGCATTGGGAGAAAAACTGCACAAAGTTCGTGTGAGATTACATATTAAAGAATCTTGGGACAAGGTTAAAATAATACAACAGCCATCTTTCCAGTATGCACCAAATATTTCATAAAGTGACACAGCATCATGATGAACATTATTAAATTTGTCTTTACATCAGTCATTGGAATTCATCTTCCTGTTTGTCTGACGATATGTCCAATATTTGCAACAACTCTTTGGGATTTTTTTTTTTTCGTTCTTAAACTTTACAAGCTTATCACTAACTGTTTCTTTGTAGTTCGGTGCTGGGCAGGTAGAGTGGATTGGTTTGGCCATGAGAGTGAATTAAAATACTTTTTTGAGGAAAAGAAAAAACAAACAAACAAAAAGAGACTCAAAAATTGCTAAAATGTTTACTCTTACTCATAGGTTAATCACAGTAACTGCTTTCATTCAGTATTGTTGCTTATTTGTCATCAATAAAACAGCAAAAACTCACAGCGTACCATTTATTACGGCATTCTCATGATCCTCGACAGATTTGCACTTTTGTTTCAGGCTTTCCAGGTCGCCAAACAGGCTCTCCAAGATGGCATTTGCAATAGGGAGCATCATGGCTGTTGTGGCAGTGTTACTGAGCCACATGGACAGGAAGGATGAGGTCAGCATCATTCCCAATATAAGCCTAGGAAAACAATTCAATCCACAATCTTAAATCAGTAAGATTTAACCTAAGTCTGTAAAAAATAAATAAATAAATAAATAAAACTTGTGCAACAAGATTCAGACATCTTTGTTACTTCGATTCTTATCTGCCTCCCTGTTGCAGTATTTCCTGAAACAACTGGTTTTATGCTAACCTTATTTAAATAGGAGTAAATAGGGCAGATGTTACAATGGTTGACTTAGGTGTTTCTGGACAGCACAGAGGTCCATGAATCAGTGAAGTCAAATATGTTACAAGCATTACTGAAAATGAGATAAATACAGAATCATCCTTAAAACAGCTTTAAACTGCCTTCCATTAAAGTTTTCTTCTCACCAGGCTGGTTTTACTCCAACAATACTAAGGACCTTTAGGGCTATTCTGCGATGCAGGCCCCACTCCTCAATAGACGATGCCATCACAAGACCACTGAGGAAGAGAAAATTGGTCTCGATGAAGTACTGAGGGCAGACTTTTTTGGCTGGAAGAATTCCTAGCGTTGGAAAGAGGCAGACTGGAAGCATGGCTGTGACAGCCAGAGGGAGGGCCTCCGTGCACCAAAACACAGCCATGAGCACCACCACATAAAGACATTTTCCCTCCTAAAAGATGAGCAAGATTTCATTAAGATTCAGCCAACATTTATTTAAAAAAAAAAGAAAAAAATTTACAAGAAAAAGGAAGCTGCAGGATTGTGTTATGCACTACATTTTCAGGGACCTGGATATCCTTCACATGATACAATTAATTTCAAAACTGCATTCATGTTTCCATGTTTGTTTAATATAAACATGATAACATAATATTCACTTTTTAGTTTTAGATTGGCATTATTGACTCCAGGGCTGCTTCAGATGTTTGATAGAGTATCCACAAGTAGTAGAAATTTCTCCATTAAAAGTTTCAGATGTTTTACTGTTTTATTGTGCTTAAGATTAAAACAAAGTTGTAGTGATTTTAAAATCTGGAGCTGAGTATGCTTGGCATTATTGCCACTATTTGTTACTTTGTCAAAATCTTTATTAAAGCAATTCAGCTTTAACTGAAAAAGCTCAAATTCCTAATTTATGGTGGCCCTGAAGTGCAAACCACATCAACAAATCACTAGTCACAACTACGAATTTAAAAGCACAACAACATATCCAAAACACTACAACATCTTACAAAAACACCAACATTAACTAAGCAAACTAATGGAAACTAATGGAATTAATGGAAACAAGTATTAAATGGAATGAACCCTCTGAGAATCAGTCTGACTGTAAGCACATAAATCTACTTGCACTTGCATTCATAAGAAGACAGATGTATTTCATGTATGCAGTTTCTGGAAAACAGTGAAAGCATAAATGTATCATAAAAACCACTCACCTTCTCCGGTAGAGTTAAAGGTAAAGGCAGAAACACGAGTGGGGTGAGCAGAAGGATTAGCTGTTTGTGGACGCACCACAGCTTCTTAGACACAGATATTTTCATTCCCCAGTGTGAAGTTGTGCTCCGTTTAGAGAAAGTGAAGTCCAGACTGGCTGAGAGGAACCTGTGAGGGAGCACTTTGAAGCCCGTGGCTGAGCACAGAGAAGATTAACCACATGATTTGCTACAGGTTAACTCCTCCTGCTGTGGTGTTTTAAATGGGATAGTTAACTTCCTGATAAATTTCCAATGGGGGGCCTCTTGCATGAGAGGAGTTAACCATCTTCAGAGGTAGAGGGGTGGAAATGGCACCTCTTATACAGGTACGCAGCCCGCTTCAGAAAATACCCTGGAAACTGTGGGACTGTAAAATTAACTAGCAGTATCTAAAGGCTTTATTATTTGTTTTCTTTCATCCCTATAATAAATGCATATGAAAGCTGAAGAAACTGTTCAGTTGGTACGGTTGGTCACTATTCATCTGATTTTGTGTTTCTGAAAAATTAAAATGTAACAAAACAGGGGCAAAAAACATGCCAAGTCCACAGAGCAAAAGGAAAAATTGACCTAAAGTCCCCCCCTCCAAAAAAATAATAGTAAAAGTAAAACTAGAAACTAGACACGAAAGACAAGAGACTATCAAAATAAAACCGGAAATGTATTAACCGTATATTTGCATAATTTTTTAGTTTTTAAATACAAAATGTCATTTAAATTTCCTGTTTCTTTTAGAGTTTAGTTTGTACCGGTACCATGTATCGTTTGCCAGTCTGTCACAGGGTCAACACAAAGACAAGACCCACTCACTGGCACATTCACACCCACTGCCAATTTCAGAGCCAATGCCATGCAAGTCTTTAGCATTGTGGGAGGAAGCTAGAGTGCCTGGAGAAAACCCAGGCAGCCACAAAAACTGCTCCTTTATAACATTTATTCCTAGAACTAAGAGTTGCACACTAAATTTTGCACACACCCCTAATTTCTATGACATTAAGGCACCTTTTAATTCATTTGTTGGATTATTAGTGTAATATGTGGTTGCGTCTGAGCAAAATTGCTGATTTTCTGCGATCTTGCTGTGGAGAATTGTGTTTTTTTATTATTATTATTATTATTATTATTCCTAAGTACTTTCAGAAATCAGAAACAAAACAGGGAATACCATTAGAACATGGATATGAGGACTCATGAAAGCTGCAGTTCTTGACAGAGTGTTGGTTTTAAGCTAAATAAATACCATTTGAAGGTTATCTAAGTCATTTGTGCATTAACCACCTAATAAAAAAAGAGAGGTTTTAAAGGTCAAAATGGGTGTAAAACTGCAGAAGATGTCAAAGGCCGGGAGCTTTGAAAGGCTCAAAGATGTAGACACTGTAAACTGTTTCCTTCTTTACCCTGCAGACATTAGGAATAAATGGTATCTGCCACTGCACATGATGCCCATTTTAATACTTTGTGACATCACAAAAAAGAATTGCAATTATGGTCACAGATTGCTTTTCTTGCCGAGTTTATTGTGGTTTACCTCTTATTTTTCTTTCATTCATTAACTGTCCTGTCATGTTTGGCTCACCTGTCCCCACCTGCACTCACTTAATTCTCTAATTAGTTGTCTGTATATTAATAACACAGGTTCACAGTTGACATTTTGATAGACTTTGGACTTCCCATCTTTCTATTGGATTTTTTTGTTTGTTTGTTTTTTGCTTTTTAAAATCCATGCTTGAAATACTTTGTTGCCCACTCCTGTTGTGCTTTAATTGGGAGCACTCCTATTTAAAAAGTCATTAATATGTAAATTACAAGCTGTCATTCATATCCCCAGTCCACCCCTGCCTCCGTTTTGTTTTAATGTCAATTCTTTTTGCTTCTTTATATTTTTGCAGTGTCTCTGGCGTTTCCTTCTTTTTTTTCCTTGTTTCTGCTTCCTGTTTTATTTTGGTAACTGTTTATCCTTGCACGTCTCCTGCGTTTTGGCTTCCTTTCTTCCTCCTTGCTGATTTGTGATTGTCTGATCTGCCCTAATTAGTGTTCCTTGTATCTAATCAACGCTGTCTGTACTTGGACCTGCCTTTAAGTTATCAGTTGTTTGCTCACTGGTTGGCCATCCCTTTGCATGCCCTATATTTTAAGTTCTGTTTTATTTACTCACCTTGGAATTTGTATCTCTGGCTTGTGCACTGGCCTTTATAGGCTTGCTTTGTGTGTGTGTTTATTTAACCTACTTCAGTGTCCTACATTTGAGTCCTCTTTCCAATGCACTCTGTTGCCCATGCTGTTTTTGTGAGTCAGCAGGTGCATCTGTGGGCTGGTTTTAAAGCTTCAATTAACTTTTTTTTTTTTTAAATGTCTAATAATGACTTGCTTGTTTATCTAGGATATTGAAATTTGATTATCATCCATCTTTGTAAACGTTTCCAGGATTATTTTACACAGTACTAGATATTGTAGTAAATGATCAACCAAGTAGTCTCATGTGATCTTTTAATCTTTTCTGGGTTTCATCTAAGGGTTTTTGTTAGGATTATTGTGTGAACATTTCTTCTGTTTACATTGAAATTATCATATCTTCTGTCTTTATAAGTTTTACATTACACTGTTGTTCTATTTTGAAGTCTGCAGGAAATACATTCATGCATTTACACATATAACATACATACATATTCACACAGATAAGATACAGACCCTCACGTAAGACACGTACACCATGTAACGTATGCACATTCCACAGTATGCTTTTACCATATATGGCAAGGAAAGAGCCAAGAATGCTGTTTATCACATGTTGTAAACTGAGTTTTATGTAACCCACGTGATTTTACTGTGAAGGTCTGAAATAAAAGCGCGACAAGGTAGGTGATCCAGAGGAGACCACTTCCTCTTTGTTCAGTGAAAGGTCATTTCCTGTGACTCGGGAGCTGAGCTCAGAGGATGGGATTTTCCTCCTTGCGCAAGTAAAACCAAGAGAGGTGTTGGTGTATTTGTTCTTTGTTAATTTTGAATGATTTGAACCGATCAGTTTTCAACTTTGTAATAAGTTCAGCAAGTCAAATATATATCATAGGAAACATTTGAATTTCTTGGCTCACAAAATGTTTCCAAAACTGAAAAAGTGGACAAACCTTCTTCTTTAAACTACTTAGTAGTAGTGTGGTGAACACCCTGTTAAGTTGCCAAGTGCGGCACCAGTGGCCTCTCATTCCGTTTTTAGATTGAATGTTCCACGGGTGCATTAAATATATGATATTTTACTGAAAAAAAAATTATTAAACTCTTTTTGAAAGTATTTTTTAAAACAGGAACGGCTCCAGCATCATCCTGGATAATTCAACAGATATCACCACAGTCAGTTTTGCCTGACTGTGGTGATATCTGACGATTTGCCAGCAGATGGTGGCCTGTGCGCATTATTTTCCACTCTGTACCTGCTGAACTGCTTCCAGAGAGACACCTTCTCTCATGTGCCTCATCTCTAATCCATATTTATAAGTCACCATAACATGTTTCCTGTATCTGACTTTGTAAAGCATGGATATTTACTCCACTCTAGTGACTGGGGGGGGGGTCAATCTAGCTGCTGTATTCCTGTAGCAACAACAGCAAAAGTTAATGAAGCCTGAGCTCCACTTTCACTTCTTAAACAGGAATTTAGGGGCGTACACACAGGAAGAGACTAGACCACTGTTGTGGAATGCCAGTGAAATACTTTCATAGATGTGGTTACTTCCTCTCAACATGCACCTCTCATTTCTGTTTTTGTAAAAAAAAAAAAATGAGCCTACCACTGGCATCTGGAAAGTAGATGAGCTAATCATAAGAATACAGGCAAACATGATGAGTACTGATTGTAAGTTAATTTTCAGCAAAAGAAACCTATTAAGCATGTTTGAAAGTGTGAAGCTGTGAAGAATGTGAGTGTGAATAGCTGTCTGTCTCTCTGTGTTAGCCCTGTGACAGGCTGGGTGACTTGGACAGGGTGTACCCGGCCTCTCGCCCTATGACAGCAATCCTAAACAGGACAAGCAGAAGTAGATGGATGGGTGGGTGTTGATGCACCCCTCACTTGAATCTCGCAGCTCATCAAAACAGTTTGTACTTTTGTCAGTCACAACTCTAGATTGCTTACTTTCCTGATATATATATATATATATATATATATATATATATATATATATATATATATATATATATATATATATATATATATATATATATTTCCTCTTTTTCAAACCATTGTCTGTACACCATAGAAATGGTTGTGGGGGAAAGTCCCGTAGGTCAGCAGTTTCTGAAATACTCAGGCCAAGAACCATGCCACTTTCACCTTTCTTCCTGATGCTCAGTTTGAACTTCAGCAGATTGTCATAACTATGTCTACATATATGCCTCAATGCTTTGAATTCCGGACCCGTAATTGGTTGATTAGATATTTACATTAATGAGCGATTGAACAGGTGTACCTAATAAAGTGGCTGCTGAATGTATGTAACATGACTTTCCTGGACTATCCAGTAGTTGGCGCTATGTTCAGGGAGTGTATATATTTTCTTTGTCTGTTTTCTGATACATGTAGTTTCACGACTATAATTTTTGCTTTTGTCCATTTCAGCAGTTTTATAAAGTTTCAACTAAACATTTCACTTTTCGCTGTACATTAGGCCGACATTTTTGCAGTACTCTTTCCAAAGTTAGGAAGCTTTTGATAAAAGTAAAAAACACTGTTAAAAATGTTTTATTCATTCATCACAGGCTTGAAGTGACTGACTTTTTATGTTTGGACATATGTGAAGGTTTTGATCGTTGTGTCTTTTGCACAGGTGAGTCTGCCAACTGCATCAAGAGTGGTAAGAAGCAGGGCTGGACTGGTAATCGGGCGTACCGGGCATTTGCCCGGTGGGCCGACAGTCCTCACGGGCCGATGCTGTTGGATTTTTTTTCTTCCCCTTTTTTTCTAAGAGACTGGCCCACAATAGGGGCGGCCCATTAGCCCATCTTCAATATAGACAGTGGATGGAACCAATCAGGATATAGGATAAAGCGGCCCCACCCTTTCTCTGCGTGGTTCCCTGTAACTCCGCTAGTAGTTTCAGTGTTGAGCGCCTGTTTTAAAGGACAGGCTGGAGAAACCGAAGCGGCAAAAAGGGGGTGCGGAGAAGTTAAGTGAGAAGAAATTGAAGAGTGTCACTGTAGATGCTACAAAATGTGTAAAGATCACAGACATGTTCGCTGCTGTAGCCTCCACGTCCTCTGTAACACCACCAGGGGGACCCCAAGCTCACCCACATTTGTCATGAAACTTTTTTGGTTTGTTTAATTTTTACAAATGCCAGTGTCCTAAAAGAAAAAAGAGACTATTCTAACTGTCCAGATGTGTACATTTGTAACAACACTAATTTAATGAGTAGGCTACACTGTAATATTTCTGTCTTAGACTGATGCTGAAAAGCTAATTCATGCATTTATTACTTCTAGGTTGGACTATTGTAATTCGTTATTATCAGGCTGTCCAAAAAGCCCCCTGAAAAGCCTTCAGCTGATCCAAGATGCTGCAGCTAGAGTACTGACAGGGACTAGAAAGAGAGAGCATATTTCTCCCGTATTGGGTTCTCTTCATTGGCTCATAGTACCATATCACCCCAATAGAGCGCTTTGCTCTCAGACTGCTGGCTTCCTTGTGGTTCCTAGGATACTTAAGAGTAGAATGGGAGGCAGAGCCTTAAGCTTTCAGGCTCCTCTTCTGTGGAACCAGCTCCCAGCTTGGATTCGGGAGAGAGACACCCTCTCTATTTTTAAGATTAGGATGACTGTTGGGTTTTCTCTGTAATTATTGTGGGGTCTTTACCTTACAATATAAAGTGCCTTGAGGCAACTGTTGTGAGTTGGCACTGTATAAATAAAATTAAATTGAAAAATTGAATTGAAAAGGCTGAAAGAGTAATGCATCCTAAAAAAATTAATAATCAACTTTAATCCTCCAGCATTAATAACAGTTAAGTTCAGGGGACAATGAAGTGGTATGAAGGGGGCCCCAAATCAAATCTTGCTTAGGGCCCCTTCAAGGCTTGGGCCGGCTCTGCTGTAGGTGAAGACAGCAGCAGCGGACAGGGAGAGGAGCAGCCAGAGATTCAGGCTTTGGAAAGGGAAACTGAGGGACAGAGGGAGCGGGAAAGAGTAGTACGTAAGCAGGTATTAAGGTTAGGATAATACAGGGACTTTGAGGTGATGGAGGTAATGTTAGCTCTATTACATGAGAATGATGAGGAATGGTGATTGATTAGTATCAATATTTATTGGTATTTGCATACTTCCCAAAATCTGGCAGCCACGGCACCTTAATCTGATAAAATAGCAAACGGTCAAGGCCGAGAAGTGTTGGATGAGCAGCAAGTGTCCATTTCAGGCTACATCGTAGCATTTTAGATATTTAGGTTAAAGGTGTGTTGAAAGGCTGCACAGTAGTTTGAACTTGTAGCCTCTGTGCTGTGGTTAAACATGTTTTAAAAATTGAAATAACAGATTTCAAAAAAGCTAAATGATAAGTAAAAGCGTTGCAATTTAAGCATTACTAAAGTAAGTGTAAAAAAAGGTATTATTAGCAAAAGGTATGCCCACATTGAGTAAGTCGTATGTCATATGTCAAATGCTTTTAAGTGATAGTTGTGGGCCGGTCTAAGCCAGAAATGCCAGGGCAGATTTTTTGTCCCAGTCCAGCCCTGATAAGAAGGATTCCTGCTGTGAGAATTGCACTAAGGCGATTGAGAAAAACTTAGTTCCTATGGAAGCAGTAAGCATGTATTTAGTTTTTTCAAAGAACTGAATGATGCACACTATAAATGAACCACACTGGTAGACTGTGAAAGTTAAAAGTAAAAAAAAAAAAGGAACACTTCAGTTACAGTTCCTTTTATGTTGATTTTAATGTGTCACAAGTTCTGATACAGGAAATGAAAAGATACTATCCATGGAAACCATATATAGTGTTGTTTATGATCAATATTCTAATGAGAAGGAGCGACACATTTGCAGTATGATGCAGGTCACAAAGCAATGTGCGGTTTCAGAATGACTTGGAAATATGTCTAAATTTCACTTCTTCACTGGAAAACAGGAAAGTCTGAGGTTGGTTGTTTTCCTACGCCTGGTCTCATTACTGATTGCTTTCCTCTTGTTGCTGAAACTTCCCACAGTTTGACACACATAAAACTGTCTACTACTGCAAATTGTGCTGCTAAATCACTACAGTGACTGAAAGGTAAGCTTGTTGTACATGAGTTTTAAAAAATGTAACTAGAATATTTTTGTGTGTCACATGCGGTCAGACCTGTTCTCCCATTATTATTTAAGACAAAATTATTATAAAATTATTTAAGACAAAATAAAAAATAAAGAAAAATCAGGAGTGCATTCCAAGTATTGAACAGTGGATTTAGTGCCTTTTTATTGAAGCACTCGCTATGAGGTCTAAAGAAATGTAGAGATTAGACTGCAAATATAAAATAAAACTATTAGAGAATTTGTGAAACTTTGGGAGTGACCAAATTGACAATCTGGTACATTCTTTAAAAGAATGAATGCAGTGGGAAGCTCAGCAACCACAAAGGACCTGGAAGACTACATGATGACTAAAATGCATGATGACAGAATTATTCCCTTGGTTAAGAAAAATCCCTTCACAATACCTAACCAAATCAAGAATACTCTCAAGGAGGTATCATTTTCAAAGTTTACAATCAAGAAACATCTTCGTGAATAGAAATGTGGACAGTTTACAACAAAGAACAAAACGCTGGTTTGTAAACTGTGAAAATGGCTATATTTCTTAAAGAGTTTGTTGTCTTTGGACCTTTCATTTCTGAGACTCCAGGAAAAAAAGAACGAGGCCAGTGATACAATAATTGAGTTTCTAATGAATGAAATCAATATCATCTTTATTATTTCTGCAAAGCTCAATTAAAACAGTTTTAAAGAATTGGGTGTCTAAATGCCTTTAAAAAACATCAGTACAAAATGAAAACTTCACGAATTACAGCAGATTACAGGAGATTATCACAGTTTAGTTGCCATATATTAGAGCAGAGTGTGATTACGCTTGGGACTGTGTGACCATGTTGGGGGTTTTTGTTCCACTAAAAGAAAAAAAACATTTACCCCTGTTTGTTCCTGTCGACCTATTTGTTGCTAATAAAGAGGCAAGAAGTAGTGACACAGTTTCATAAGCTATACAAATGAATGTAAAAAGTTCAATTTGAAAAACTGAATAAATAATATATATATATATATATGTATATATATATATATATGTATATATATATATATTTGTATATATATATATATATATATATATATTTGTATATATATATATATATATATATATATATATATATATATATACATATATATATAAAAGACCTCCTGATGTCTTTTCATTTCACTTGGAAATTCAGTTGTGCCACCTAGTATGCTGTCGTCTTGAAGATCTGGCATGAATAAGCTGGATTTTCACAGAAACAGACAAAGAGAAGAAAGAAAACAAAAAAAAAATCTGTGAATTATGCTGGTAGGACAAGAAACCAGTTTTTGCAAGTAGAAGAAATACCACCAGAGCTACACAGGAAATGTAGAGCAAAGTGTTTGCCTATATGTTCTCAACAGCTTGAACCACAGCAACCAAACTGTTGCAGGGTCCAAATTTATTCAAGATGGAGGAAGGCGATGACATTACTAACTAACAGGAAATGGGGTTTTCACACTAATTAAATGAACTGTGCAGTATTATTACATTAGACTTATTGTCATAGATTAAATAAGTCAGTGTTCTAATTATGCCTCTATAATGTTTATCTTTTATTAAAACTCCCTGACCTCTTCATTATTTATTTTTGTACTCAAGAAATTCAGAGAATAAACAGAAAAGAAGGGAGAGAGCGGGGGTGGGGGGAAAGGTATAACACGCAGGAAGTGGTTGGGGGAGAATTTACGCTCCTGCATTAGCTTAGCTTATGGGAAACCTGCTCAACCAGGCAAGCAACAGGGGCGCCAAAGAAAGCATTTCTTCTTCACTGACCTCTTTTCACTTGTGTTTATACACCACTCTGCATTTAATCATTAGTTATTATTGATCTCTGGCTCTTTTCCACAGAATGTCTTTTGTCCTGTCTCCCTACTCTCATCTCACACTGGTCGCAGCAGATGGCTGCCCCTCCCGGAGGGAGGTTTCTTCCTGATAAAAGGGAGTTTTTCCTTCCCACTGCTGCCAAGTGCTTGCCCACGGGGGGGCATCTGACTCTTGGGATTTTCTCTGTATTATTGTAGGGTCTTTACTCTACAGTATAAAGCACCTTGAGGCAGCTGTTGTTGTTATTTGGTGTTATATAAACAAAATTGAATTAATGATAGTCACTAGTGTTTATTGATGATGTGACTGCTGATAGAAGTGGCAGGATGAATTCTGACGTGTACAGGTTATACTATCTGCTCAGATTCAGCCAAACGCAGCAAAACTGACTGCACTTCACAGTGCAAATGGATAACGACCAAAATCATACTGCAAAAGCAAACCAAAGAGTAGAGGCCTGGCAGGACCTTTACTGCGGATAAAGGAGGGCAGAAACAAAGGATTTGGTGGTGTCCATGGGTTCTAGATTTCAGTCACTGACTGAAAAAAATGTTTTTTCTATAAGTAGATGGAATTCTTATATTTAAAATCGTTATTTTGAACAATTATTTTTGAGTTTTTTAAAGTCTGCACTTGAACTACATCTAGATCTTTACGTGACAAGTCACTGAATTAAAAAAAAAATTCGATTTCTTCTCTGTGTGTGTTTGTGGGTTTTTTTTGACATAGTTCTATTTTCATCTTCATCTACTTTCATGAACATATGTTTCCACTAGATGTGCTTTTAGGGCCCCAAAACCACAAAGTTCATAGACTTTAAGTTTCTTTCTTGGTAAACAATGGTAAGACATATATGTCTTTTTTTTTCACCTCAGATCAGGGTTCACCTTCCACTTAAAATATTAGTTTACATGCAAGAAATTTCTACTTACTGTTGGTTCTGTTTTGAATAGTGACAAATAAAACACAAACAAACCTAAAGTGTTAGATTTTTTTTAAGTGTGTTTTGGAAAATCAAGTCTTCTGAGTAACAGTTTTAAAATAAACTTAATGTAACAATTAATAGTTTCTTTGTTAACTTTACTGGAAACATGATAAAATAAAATCCCCTAACCTTTATGAGGTATTAGTCATTTAAAACCAACTCTAAGTTATTTCTTTAACATAATCAAGGTTTTTGTGTGTGCTCGTACATACACAAGTGGGATCTGTATTTGTCATGGTTAGCACTGTGCGGCAGGTTTGGGACCCCAACGCAGGACTCGAGACAGGACTGAACGTAAACTCACAGCTTAATTGCTGGAAATAGCAGGACTTACAGAACTGGACAGGAGCCAGCAGAACAAACCAGGAATTTAATTAATCAGAAATACAGACAGGCAGAAAAGCACACAACGGGTGGGGAACCACTGACAACAACGTGACGGAGAACCAAAGATAACACAGACAATAAATACACTAGAGGTAATCAGAGAGCTAGGACACACCAGGGAGCACAGCTGAACTGAATCAAACTAACAGGACGAGGAAGCAAAGCTGACTTTAAGGCAAACGACACAGAGACTGCCAAAGTAAAACAGGAAGTGGCAAACAGAGACCCAGACAAAGACACATGGACTTGACAAGACAAACCTGGGGACACAGAGATGGAGACAAAACAAGACAGAAGCACCAGGGAGTCAGAAAATATAACGCAAGCAACCAAAAAAACACGACTGAAAGAAATCAACAATAAAATAATTTCAACTACAAAACACTGGGCAAAAGGCCCAGGTCTATCACAGTATTGGCCACAGTAATGCCATCATGTGGATGGCCTCATATGAGGTCATGAGCATTCTGTTGCTTTGTTTGGGTCCACTGTTACTTTGAAGAGTTATCTGTTAAAGGGTGTGATTGCTTTAATTTTAGTGTAGGAGTTATATTTGAATCTGTTTACACGATAGTGCCTGTCACAGAGCACCAGTAAAATCAGCCTAAAACTATTTCATTCAAGTGTTTGAAGTACTGCATGTATCAAAACATCTTAAATATTTTGAGTAATTTTTCCCCTCAACCCGTCCAACCCATCCATACACATACAGACAAATAAAACAATATATTTACCCAAATGCTGATTAGAGAGAGAGCTATTTTGGCCAGAGCCACTGCCACATAGCCAGCCATGCTCCACATGACCGGCAAGTCCTGGATTTGTGTCTGGCAGAGCAGACTTGTTTGAGTTGTGTTCGTTACATTTTCTGTTGTCATCAGTGCAGCTGGTGTCACGCACTCTGTATTTAGACAAAATAAAATGAGGAAAAAATATCACATCATTGCAAAATAGATGTTGTTTGTATATCACTTATAATTTATTTGAAATTGCTTATTGAAAAAAAACTTGTGATGTCAGTAATACAGAATTTCTGTTTTTTTACTTTATTTGTATTATAGAAATTGTTTATGTAAGCAGTCTTCCATTGGCAAAATGTTTACTTAAATCAATAAAAGAGCCTGCGTGGGACATATACATTGCAAATGTCACTGTGGAAAAGGGAAAAAAAAGCCCACATGTGTTTCCTGCTTTTTGATGTGATGCAGCGAGAGTTTGTAGAGGCAAAATTGAGGGTAAAGTGAGAAAGACTGAATTAACCTCCTGACACCCTCTATAGTCACATGGGGACCTTACACTTATACTTCTGCTAGGTGGTGTTTTATACTTTGTTAAGCATTTGCTGACTTTACTGTGTTATGTTGTATGTTGACAACTATTCAACGGGTAAATGAATGGAAACTGACTTTTAAAATACTGTATGTCCCACACAGCTTTAACTGTACAAGATGAAGACACTGTTTTACCATATTTCACCATAATAAACTGCAAATGTCTCCATATGCGGCCTAGGCTAATATGTAGCTCATTTCTAACACTCTACCAGAAGTAGTTAAGCCTCATTTTTTTTCTACCATTGATATTTAATTCAGAGCTTACCATGAACAATCAGGTCTACTTGATGATTCTGGTTTTGACCCCCAACAGCTGCACTGATGGCACACTCGTATCTGCCTGAATCTGCAGGTGAAACCTTGAGTATTAGTAGATTTTGCTTCTCCCCAAATTTAACTGTCCGAGAGATGTTGTAGTACACTGGTTCTTCGCCATTACTCCTCCTGATAATGCCGTGTTTCATCCCATTGTTAAGCTGTTAAAAAAACAAACACAAACAGTTTTGATATTTACAGAATTTCATTGCATTCACACTTTAAAGTCTGAAATAAGTGACTGACCTTGTACCATGCCACAGAGAGGAAATCGTGGTTCTTTTCTGCAACTGGACACTCAAGTGAGACATCTTCATTGCAGTTCCTTTGAATCTGGGGTTTACTCTGGCTCACATAATGCACCAGCAGCAGCTGAGACAAACAAACCGTGTTTAGAGAGAACGACATGTTTGAGTGGATGAGAGCGCCCACAAAAATATTAACAAAACCATAAAAGCTCGAGTTTTGATTTAACTCACCTTAATGATCAATATCAACCGACACATTGTTTACAAGTCATCTGACACCTGAGTCTGCTGTAACAAAAGTTTCTCACTTTCCTTGAAATTGAGTCACAGTTTCCTGTGAAAGGGGCTTTTAAGCTGAGAGTATTTGCTGTACTAAATGACAAAGCACCCCCATGTGGTGTAATGCGTGCATACAGTGTTGCTTTTTAATTTATTTTGCATATTTGTCACACTTCATCAAACAGACTTTAATTTTGAACAAAGATAACCTGAATAAATACAAAATCCCGTTTTCAGGTGATGATTTCATTTATTAATGGGAAAAAAGCCAGCTAACCCTACCTGGCCCCATGTGAAAAAGTAATTGTACCTACAATTAATTATTTTAATTTAATACATTTTTTTTGGAAAGCTGAGCACAATTTTACATTTCCAGTACCAATTATTGCCAGATCTTCTGAATCAAAATCACTTAAATATAACCTGTCTGACAAGGTGAAGTAGGCTAAAAGATTCCAAAAAGCAACACGTCACACCACAATCTAAAGAAACTCCAGAACAGATGAGAAGCAAAGTCATTGATATCTATGTGCAGATGATTGAGAATAGCACCATAAATGAAGAACAAGTACAAAGTATGTCCTCCAAGGTGAATCAGGCCAAATGCATGTTGAACAAAATTAAGAGCCTATAATGCTCAGGAACTCCTCATTAGTGCTGTCTGATGAATCATTGGCATTAATGTTGAAGTCCCTGATAATGGTAATCCTGCCTAACTTAATAGCCAAAGATAAAAAGTCCTGAAAGTCCGAGAGAAAAGATCCAGCACACCCAAGTGGATGATATATTAAAATACCATACAAGGGGTGAACTCATCCAATTTTGCTCATCATCTCAGAGGACTTGTAAGAGCTTGAAGACATCATCTGGGATAAAAATGTGTTTTTAAAAATAGCAGCAGTTCCACCTCCTCAGCCAGAAATCTGGGGGGGGGGGCACAGAAAACGAGCAGTCTCTGGGACGTAGTTTTAAAATTTTGAGAGTTTGTGTAGGAGACTTTGTGCAGTGTAGGATATCTTGAATGGCTCATAATGGACACTAGAAGTCAAGTTATCCATTCATTTTCTTAATGACTTATTGGACTGCGTCACAGGGGATGCATAGAGAGTATGAAACGCAGATGTAGCATCAAGGTCAGAAAAATTAAGACAATGCAGAAGTGCCTAAAAACCTGCATTCTATCTGAAGACCACTGGATGGTGATAACTGTGGCTGCATAAGGACTTCCAGTCCTATAATAGCCCATGGGAAAACAGCTTTCTGTCTTGCCCTCTGGTAACACTTTCCTGCCGAGTTTATAGTCTCAGTCAATCATTTTCAGTCACACTGAATGAAAATTTAAGTCTATTTTATAAATCTTAGTCATTCCATGTTTTAAAATGGGGGATTATCTGTGGTATGAAACCATATATTCATTAGTTACTAACTAACTAATTAGTTACATTAGTTACAAATTAATGAGTTGTTAGTCAAAAGGCCAAAGAGCATGCTTTTTCACTGTAAGGCCTCCTCCTCATTGCATTTGATTTTTTTCCACGATGGATGTGACAGACAACCACACACTCTCACATCCAGCTCTGTGGCCAATTTAAAATCACCAAAACTGAATCATAATAATAACTTTATACAGCACCTTTCAAAACTAAGCTACCAAGTGATCTGCAGAACAAGATGGGATGCAAACAGTAAATAAAACATTTAAGAAAACATAAACGTGAAACAACAAAAGGACGTACAGCATAACGTAATGAAGGACAACATAGACAAATGTTTGTTTGGTTTTTTTTGTTTTTTGTGTTTCAGTAAGACGTTTAGCAGCTGTATTTTTGACCAGCTGTAGTTTGTGTAAACTTTGTTGGCTCAAACATCTGTATAATCAATTACAATAATCAAACCTAAGAGAGATAAAAGCATGTATACCCATCTCTAGATTTCTTTTAGATGAAACTGAATGTATCTTACTGAGTCTCCTAAGCTGCATAAAACAAGACTGGGCAACTGAATTGACAATATTGGATCAACTTTTATGGATAAGGAATTCAGGGGCCTATTCCAGGAAGCATGTTCAACAAATTCCGAGTTTAAAGATATACTCCGAGTTGATCAACTCTGAGATCAGCAGCTCTGAGTTTCCCATTCCAGAACAGCTGATCAGAGTCAGTTCAATCAGCTCTGAGTACGTTCACCCTGAGTTAGCGTGTGTGTGAGTAAGGAAAGAAAGCCATCATCAATGGAGCTCTGATACCAGGATTCACCATGGCAACGGGAAAATAAAGAGCAGAGCCTCCATTTTAATCTGATGGATGGAGGATCGCATGTGTCCGTGTGGAGCATGACGAGTCACTTTAATTAGCCTGACCCACTCTGTCATCATCATCATAGACAGAATAAAAGTTTGTTATAAAATATATCATTTCTTTTATAATGTCTGCTGTCATCATTTACACAACTTGAATCTCCATCAGATGAAGCTAAATACTAATTTCACATTTAATTTATAAAATTTCATTATTCAGCTGCAGCCTGACGGACAAAATGCAGGAGACAGAAAGTGAAGATTAAAATGTGAAGAAACAGCTCAGAACTGAGTTTACTGACCGACCCGTGTGTTAGTTACTGAGACAGCAGCAGACCCCGGGGGGAGCTGACCTCAGTTCAGTTTTTACTTAATAAAAACTGTTTTTGCTGCAGTATATGACAGTCCAGTGGACTTGGACATGGTTTGCGGAGCCGTTATAGAGCTGATGATCACCGATTTAGGTGATTTCCATTGTAAAAAATATGTCAAGATACATAATCTGAATTACAGACATCTTCACTCAAACGTTCACATCTTCTGATCCAGACATTTTTCCATCCAAAGTGTGTTCTGTGTCTAAAGCTTCATCCAGATCAGTGTGTTGTAACAGTGATGCTACAGTAACTACAGTAAATGTTTCAGAGGAACTGACTGACAGTCTGACAGCTGCAGCTGCACTCATTATAATAGTCAGAGAGATACTCAGAGTTTGTTGGATAAAACCTGCCAGCGAGCAGCTTAGGTTACCCCGGTAACTGACAGTTAGCTCTCTTTCTGGAACAGAAAACCAGAGTTTCTCTCATTTTAGGGTTAACAAACCCAGAGTTGTTAGCAAAAACCTGCTTCCTGGAATAGGCCCCAGATGTAGTGAGTATGCTAGACACACTGAGGCCAATAACAATCATCTCTGTTTTATCCATATTTAGTTGCACTAAGTTCTGTGCCCTTCAGCACTTAATGTCATGGATACAATCATTGAGTGCATTGAATTTAAGAATGTCATTGGGTCTAAAAGAGATGTACAGCTGTGTATCATCTGTATAGGAGTGCCCCAGGGGTAACATGTAAAAAGAAAACAGAAGAGGTCCAAGTACAGACCCCTGAGGTATGCCACAGGTCATCTTCATTGAGGACGGCTGTAATTTTTCCAATGACTTGCCAATGTCATCAGGAAATTTCCCCACAAACTTCTATACAATCGGAATTCTTTTTGCAACCAGAGGCGTCTTCCCCTGCTGGTCATTAAAAAGAAAACAGATTTAAGGTCTTCCACTTGGCTTCATGTTTCAGACCCAGAAGCCATGCCAGTCTTTTATACATTGTGTAAGTCACACACTTTGCTGCAGCAAACTACTATGTAAGATCCTTTCCTGAACATTGGAAACAATTTAGGGTTCACTATTTGTCTTTAAATACTTTGACACGTGGACAGGAAGGTTTATGACCTGAAACAGCAGGAAACAATAATAGAGTAAGTCAAAGGAAGACAGTAGATATTTATTACATTTTACATGTAATGCAATAATCACAGTGCAAACATAAAAATAAGGACAAGATTAACTGGAGCATAAAATACAGTCAGGTCCATAATTTGTTGGACAAAACTTATTATATACAAAACTGAATTCAGAAATACTTCCAAACAAGCAGCAGCTGAAGGTGGCTGCATTAAAAACCCTGCAGAGCATCTCATGGGAAGAAACACAGCATTTCATGATGTCAATAAATTCTAGATGTCATGCAGTCATTGACTACAAAAGATTTTCATCCAAGTATTAAAAATAATCCTCATATTTAAGTTTATTTTTGTCCAGTTAATTTTGAGTCTCTAAAAATGGAGGAACTATGTTTAAAAATGGATGTAATACCTATAGAGTTAATGCAAACTATTTGTAAAATCTCCTAAATTAATTTAGAAACTTCAATCACGTACTGGTTGTTTAATTTAAAATCCATTGTGGCAGTGTTCAGAGGCAAAATTGCAGAAACTGTGTCTCTGTCCAACAGTTATGACCATAACTAAAAAGTGTATGTTGGAGATAATGTGTTGTTTGTCAGTACAGCTGCACCTTGAGAAAGCTGCATCACTGACCAGAGGGAAGCATGCAAAATATTTTAGGTATGAAATAGATCTGAAATTGGTCAGTGAGATCTTTCTCCCACAGATGAATTGTCTCACGTTAATGACACACACACACACACACGCATGCACACACACACATACACACACACACACACACACACACACACCTATGAGTCTAGCTCATCCTGTTGTTTTTAACACAGGGAACTCTCCATTGTCTTTCTTCAAGCATATTATTTGTATGTGCCATTCTTGTCTGACAAAGGAGGTCGATATATGGTTATTAATAGCAGGCCGGCTTTATGGAAAAGGGAAGCATGAGGCCTTTGGATTCCACCATCTGCATTAAACAATACCTCATTCAGCAGCAGCTGGCACAGGGACATAGAAGTTTACTGATGTTACAGCAGAACATTGGTGGAAATGAGGATTTTCTCTCTTTCTCTCTCTCTTTTTTTGGGGGGGGGCTTCCTATTGGACACCAGTGAGTGCAGCTGCGAGCAGTTTTAGATCTGTGACAGGGAATAATCTCAGCATGAGAAATAAATAGCTTATACAAAAACATGCTACTCCGCATTTCTGAAATACCTCTGTGTTGCAGATGTGCTGATATTCCTGTACTGGATTAAGAAAAGCGTGATAACCAAGCTCAAAGGAATTTTAAAGTTCATACAAACTATGGGTTATAAGGAAATAATGCGGTCATGAAAGTCAGCGACAAAAACTTGTAGGACTTATCGAAGTTGTGATTCTCCAGAGGTTTGATTGCTGGTGTAAATGTGAGTGAGTGCAAGTGTGATATGTGTCTGATTTTGCCTCTCAGTACTGCTGTTAAAGGGTGTTGCACGCCACAGTAAATCCCAGAGGTTGTTAGCACGCCCAGCTGCTTGTGCAGGTCTCCATGTTTCTGTCAGCGAGGTTGTTCACTGCAAACTCTTTCGCCTCTGATTGAGGAAATCCTCTGACTGTTTGCTCTGTTTGCTGAAATGAAACATCCCAATGGTTCCGCCATCTCTCCCACAGGCCCTGTACACAGAGACTTTCCCATGAAGACCATGCATGTTTACAAGGGTTTGACAGATATATAGCTCTTTGATGGACCATAACAGTACCGGTCTTTCTCTGCTTGCAGGGGGTCACATTATAGATTGAAATAAAATAGTCTGTTTTCGTTTATTCCACAATTACATTGTTGTTGAAACTGTAATTAAGAACAAGATAGAAACTTGAAACCAATCAAATTTTTCTTAGTTTGGTTCAGTTTATCATCCAACACGAGGAAACCATTGAAACATAAAGACAATGAAACACAGCAGGACTGAACTTAAGGCATCATAATATAGGAAAAAGGCTTGTATGCAAAAAGAAGAACAAAAATGATTAAATAAATGTTATTTTGAAAACTTGCACCCAAAAAAGGCCCCTAATTTTTGGATGGGGGAGGGGTGGGGGTGTCAGATTCCTTGAATAAGCAGTGCCTGACATTTGTCATGGATTTCTGTTATTTGTTGACTCAAAATGTCCAACAATGAGAGCTGCTACTCAACAGTTACTTATCTTGATGATGTTACTTCAGTGATTTATTTAATTGCTTCCAGTAAATTTGGGTTTGTAATTAGTCTCCAAAATAAAAACACTTTATATAATTTTGTTTTTAAATAAATAAGCTAGTACAGAGTACTTTTGGCTTCCAAAGAGAGGAAACACAAAAAAGTTTGAGATCACCTTGAGCTGGATAAACAACCTTGTAAAGTTGTTAGTGGTCATAATGGGGTCCCTAATGGGAAGTATTAAGAACTTTTACTGTACTTCAGTACAAATCTAAACTTGTTCTTAATGCCTCTTTCTTTAAAATTCAGAGAGAAATCCTCTGTTACATTTATGTCACACTACTTACCGATGAATTTTTATCAAACCAAACACGAGCTTATACTCTGATTTTGCTGTACTTAAAGTGCAGTTTTAATCTGGAGGTTACTTCCTTTTTTTTACTTACAGACTGACAGCGTAGGTCCTACAGTCATTCTACTGTAGTGTAGCCAAGGCTTTCTGAACACTAGCTCTGCTCCAACCTGACTAACAAAGGTAAAATGGGAGTGTAACAATGTTGTAGTGGGCTGTGTTTGTAGCCTCTTTTTACAACTTCTAAGCAAGAAAAAAAAATCATTCTTTATTGTTCTTTCACAAGGTCAAGATGCTTTATTTATATGGGACATAGCAGTGAGAGAAGTTGATCTTCAGTGCTTTCCACATGAGGAAAATGATTAAGACAAAAAGAACAAATTAAAATCAATGGTAAAATGAAACATGTGTTATGATGACCACAAACCTAGCTACGAGTATGGGATAGAAAAGACCTTGACAACCACACAAACAGGATAAACTAGGAAAACATACTGCCAAGCAAAAAATCACAAGAAATAAACAATAAAATCAAACTTAAAAGGGAAGATAATGAAATAATAGGATGGGATTTATTGTGGAAAACTGAGAAAATGTGTTTAAATTAACACAAATACTTCCTCTAAACACCCAAAAATAAATACTTCTACAGTCTGTGGAAGATGATTTTTTTCCCCCTCCTGTTTGATCTGGATAATGTCTTGTACTGCTCAATTCATCTGTAACTGGCTGGAATAAATCCTGTCTTTGTGAGGGACATAAGGCTGCAGAGCTGCATCATGCTGCCTGTTCAATTGTTTATTTAAGGAAGCAAAGAAAAACCTCAAGTCTGTATTGCTGTATTCTCACCTCAGGCCCTGAGGCTTTGCCAAAGCTTGATTGTCCAAGCCTGAAACAGAACAGAGCCGTGTTAAGACGGTGTGCATTGTTCCCTAATTTCTTCCCTGGGATTTCCTTTTACCAGCTCTCTCCGCCCACCCTTCACTCTCCATCATCTTCCCTCTCCCTCTGAAGGCCTTGCCAAGTTGTCTGGCACATGAAAACAATTGTTCTTGCATGTTCGAGGAGACACAACTGTCTCCTTGCATTGGCAAGCTTCTCCCCCACAGAAGCTCAGCTGACGGTCAAGCAGACCGATTTCCTCTCCCTCCTCTTCCTCCTTTTTGGAAAAGTGTTCGTGTTCAGTAAAATCAGAAGAATGGTATCTGAGCCTTGAACCACAAAGTGACTCAGAACTATCAATATCTTTGACACGCAGGTGGGGCCAGGGGCCATCTCTCCAGCCAGTGAGTGTTTGAAACATGCTGAAACAGACTCTTTGAGAGCAAAAGCCATTAAAATATTACCATGTGTAGGTTTATGTCTAACAACAGCTCTTTGGCAAGACTACAAAATGCTGAAGATAAGCACCCATATGGGAATCAGTCCCGCATTCCCAGATGATGCTGAAAAATGCTTTACATCCTTCCTGTTTCTGGATCATCTATTTTAACTTTTTTCTATCTTCTGTTAGTGAGGCAAGGACGGGAACACTTCGAGCTGTCTGAGGAATGATTTGTGTTTCATTTGTAAAGGTGTTTTCATAGAGCGAGCTATTGCTCGACAGTATTCATTAAATTGTGCTTCCTAAATGTGACCGTTCCTCTTCCGTGTCTTTAGATTGCATGACTGTCAATCAACAAGAGGGGAACAAGCAAATTATGCCAAAGTATGCCAACTTCTTCTACTTTTATTCATGAATGACTCAGTCCTGTCTATTTCTATCTGTAATGTACAATAAAGCAATGAGCATTCCAATGGGAAACATAAAGAAACAAAGTTTGCACACACAATATGTTTAATCTTTCCACTTTATTGCACAATTAAACATTATTCTAGCATCTTACACACGAGTCATGTAACACCTACGGGGAAGTCCAAAATGCATTAGTTCAATATTTTAGCTTGGGAAAAAAACAAACAAAAGCGATGAGTAATATAAGAAGCATTCGGTATTCAGTTGGGTGTGCATACAAAAATAATTCCAAAAATATAAAACCTTCCTTTAATGAACAGACATAATACAGCAGAAATGTATAGCCACTTTAGCAGAAAATGCTCTGTCGTAGTAGTTTTAGGTAAAACAGTCAAGCTCCATCTATTATTGTCATATCACAGCACATAAAACTGGCAGGAAGAGGTGGAACTGCCGTCTGGCTTCATTTAAGCTGTGCTAAAATTTTCTATTGGGACTGGGATGTCCAAGGAGGAGGAAAAACTTACCAAAGTGAAGCGGTAAACCTTTGCAGTGGTCTCCAGGTGGATCCTCTGGACCCTCGCCTGTCAGACATGTTAAGCAGATCCAGACTGATTTTTTTCTGACTTTAGCTACTTGAGTCTTTGTTCCCACCCTTTTCTTCTAATCGTCTTCTTTTCTTTCTTTTTTTTACTTTTTTTATCTTAGGAGAAAAAAAGAAGTTTCTCAATTTGGTTGAACACTCAGGATTTTGTTTTCTCACTCTGAAAAGTATCACTAGAGATCGGTACATCTGGGTCCCAGTGCCGGATGATGTCAAGACTGGCGGTGACCCAAAGCCCCGCCGCACAGAGAGTTCCTCAGAGAGGTCGGCTGCGTGTTGTTTTCCCTTCCTTTGCCTACGTGACATCTTCCTGCTGGGGGGAGCCTCAGGGAGCCATCTGAGGAGGCCCGGTCCCTGAGTGCGGAGGACAAATTCAACTTATCCTGACAGAGCAGGTGGGGGAGGAACAGCAAAGGAAACTCAGACCCCCAGCATGCACCTTTAACTGCTTTAAAATTAACTTTCCATACAGTCTCCTGTTTCACTGGGGAGTCTTCCTCTGTCATTCTGAGGACTGAGTTTGCAGTCTTATTCAAAGAGATGCCAGAAGGGAACTTGGGCTCAACTGTCTGTCGCTGAGCTGCAATCTGCCTGTTAAAGCGTTCATTACACTGGCTTTCTTCAGACTGGAGAAGAAGCCCACAGAGGCTGGGCGGCTTTGGCTTAGCAGCATTATGACATACAGGCGCGTGACAAATTAAAGGAAAAACTCGAACCCTTGCCGCCTATACTTAGGGAATGTTTTTTGTGCTGTGGGGAGAATTCTACTGCCATCATTTGGGTCCACTTGTCCCCATAGAGCAGTGGCGGCTAACATGTTTTATTAATTTTATTTTATTTTTCAAAGCACTATACTGGTTTAGATAAAGTCAGCGAAGGCCACACACTGGATAATCAAAAAATGTTTATAGGAATGAAAATAATATATCAAAATTATCATAATATATAAAAAAAAATTACATCCTATGGCTTTCACAGTCACCAGTTCCCAACCTGTCGGAATACCAATGGAGATTTTGGAGCAACATATTAGATAGTGCTATCCAACATCATCATCAAAATACCAAATGAGGGAATGTCGTTTGGAAGACCGGTCTTCCATTCCTCCAGTAGATTGCCAGAGTCTCAGGGTCTGAGTGCCAAGGGACACTGAAGCTGTTCTGGTATCATGTGGTGCGCAAACACTTTTTTGTTAGTTTTCCCATTAATTTGTCACCTGTCTGCATTTTTCAATGAAAGCTGTCTGAATTTGCTTTGTGCTACAGAAACCAGAGTGCAAGAAAAGACATCAAGCACAAGAGAAACTTTTGCAGTTGCTAGCAAAAATAAATAAAGCAGTAATTATCTGTCATGTTGACAGTGATATGAGAACCTGAACATCAAATCCAGTGGGATTTTCCAACTTGAGCTTAACTACTAATAAGAAATGAAATGACAAAACAACAAATATCTTGAGAATCTGCTCTGGGATTAAATTTGCATCATTTGCCATTATTAAATGTCACTTAGGTTTCACTTCAAAACTACCCTGTGACCTCTGACCTCTCACCCCATCTCTCCCTGTCCTTTGGGCCCACAGCAGTGATTTATCCCTCTGACATACCAACAGCTGTGTTGGGGGCTCCGAACAGAGTGTGGGCTACTATTTGCCGTGACTAATCGATAACAGACTTCAAAAAAACACCAATCGTGAGTTCTGGGAAAAATACACCACTCTGTGACACTGGAAACCCCGAACCTCTTGCTTTGGCTCTGCAGTGCTTCATAAACAACATCTTGGCACCATCACTGTAAACAGTGGAAATGTTTGTATGTGTGACATCTTTCAGCAAAGACATAAAAAAAAACATTTAAACCTCAAAATTTGCGATTAGGATCAATTTTTTCAAATGTTTATTAGAAAAGAGCAGTAATTTTCCAAACTGCAGCTGCTTGTTGTATAATGCAAGCTCTCTTTTTTTTAAAGTGGGTGACTAACAGATTGTTGGTCCCAGATATATACACTCCATTAATCTGCTCTTTAGTGCAGGAAATCTGAAATACATTATGATATAATTAAATTCATTTTGTTTGTGCCAATAGTGTTTTTTTCAAAGAAGGGGAATTGCTTTTTTTTTTTATAAAATATATTTTATTTAAACTTTTCTCAAGAAAAAAGACAAAAAAAATCATAACTTTCAAAAAAAAAATGCACTGCATCTTTGAAAGGCTTATGCGTAAATTTCCAGTCAAGTATAAATATCTCTTTCTTTGGTTCCATTATTTGATCCAGCATGTGTACGTGTACATGAGTGCGCTCTCCGAAACCAGCTTTGACTCTTCCCTGAGAAAGTCTTTGAGGAGTTTCAGGTTGTCTGTCATTCACTGGTCTTCAGTCAGCGTCTCATTCGCAGCGGACCCAGCCCTCTCATTTTCAAACAGTCTTTTCCATCTTTGATCTGGAAAGAAAGAAATGCCTCGGTCATATATAAGGATTGCATTTTTTTTAACATACTTATAAAAGCGATATTTTCATGTGAATTAACGTAGTTTCTACAAACCAACAACTAAATTGTAACTTTACCGCTGACAAAGTGTTTTGCATGGTTGTGATTTCCTTAAGTACGATTTTCTTAAACACCCTCTGTGTGAAGAATTTAAAGCGAGGGTTGAGAGGCTGCAGTGCGTTATACTGCGAACAAACTTAAGATAATAAAAGGAGACAGAGCTGCAATGGCACGTGATAAACATTGTGTAGTTTACTGCGCACGATTAGACCAACAAATTCTGTTATAGAGATAAGTGATCAGGTTATTGGCATATTTAACCCAGCAGTCTAATTTAAGCCTTTTTAACCTGACCATGGAGATATAAATCATTTACCCCTTTTCTCTGGTTGCTCAAACAGAAGGTACAGATGGTCCGCGGCTGTTTTGCCCCACTCTCTCCTTGCGCATAGACCGCGCCGAGGCATGGCTGCCCATCTGCGCCACCGTCTCCAATTAGAAGCACGTTGGCTAAATGAGAAATGTAGCTGGATGCCAGTCGAAGAGTTTCAATCTTGGAGAGCTTTCTGTCCACGGGCTCCGTGGGTATGAGAGTCCGAAGAGCCGTGAAAGCGGTGTTGACACTCTGCGTCCTGCCTCTCTCCCTGGCGTTAGCTGCGCTCCTCTGTTTCATGGTTACCGCAGAGTCTCCTTCCAGTTTGCTGGAAATCCGTCTTCGTTTGTCGGTGGAGCTACAGTAACTTTGCTCCGAGCTGCCGTCGCTCTCGCTGCGGTTTTCATCGTCCTCTGAGGTAACCGTGAAGTCCGAGTAGATCATGTGCGTCGCCACAGGCCGCAGCATGGCAAAAGTCATCATTAAAAAAAGTTACCAGTCCCGACTCCAGATCCGCTGCGCAATCAGTCCGAAAATACTCTCAAGGACCGTCCCAACCTACATCTCAATATGGCACAAAGTTTCCCACACATAACCACCTGCGAAAACGCACGTTTTTAATGAGGCTCACCAGTTTCTTATAGGTCCGCTTGCGTAGGGCCTAGTCAGGGATGGACCCAGACTACCTGGTCAGCTGGGCTCTTATAACTGAATGGGAGGAGCTGACAGCAACACTTACAGTTACACTAGCCTCTCAAGTGAAAAGGACTCAGTAAACTGCGGTCCTTTCCACTTAAAGGGGAAACGTTTGGATTTACTTGAGAGAGATTTGGTAGAAATTAGAAAAATTGTGAGTTTCACAGCTAGAAGATGAAAGGATCTCTGGGACTTCACAAATACAGTGTAGCTACCTTCACACAGGCAGAGCAATGTGACATATAACATATATTTATATATTGTGTAACAGTAGTAGTAGTACTAGTAGTAGCAGTAGTAGTAGTAGTGCAAATGGCATTGCAGTGTTGTATTCATTTATTTTAAATGAATTTATATTATTGGTGATTAAGTCTATAACATTCACATAGGCTATTCTCTCTACTTCTGCATATATGCACAACATGCAGTCAAACCTTATTTAATATATAATAAATGTTTCTGCAGAAGCTGCATGATTAGGAATGTGCAAAATCCAAAAGCACGGATTTATGTATATGATCTTTAAATGCATTTAGGAGTTGAATTTTGCTCTCCAGTTATTTTATAATCGACTGTCTCTCTTCTTGTGAATTGGTTATATTTCTGCCACACACAGAGGTCTGTTGTGGTGGGCTGGTAAACCACATCAGTAAAGGCAAGCCCAGATTAATCTCCCGAGACCTCAGCTTCTGATTGCGATGTATTTTTCATTTCTGCTAGATATTTGTGATTAGTTGGACCTGATATGTATATAAACCACAAGTCCTCTTCAAACAGGAAGCTGTACTTTGTTAGATGGTTGTGACATACGTCCTCAGATGGGGACAGTGGGTTTATTTTACAGCATAACACAACATTACTGAGCAGAATGAAGTATAATGTGCAGCAAAGACAAAATGTAATGTCCCCATATGAGGACGTAGGGTCTTAGGTGGTTAATATATGCCATACAAGTGGAGTTTATAAACTGATTTTCCCACTGTTATGTAATAACAATACAAAGAGGAAGGAAAATTTATTTTATTTGAATTTCTTCTTTGGGAACATACAATATATGTCTATGGCACAGCAACAAAGAGACTTACACTAACTCAAGTATATAATCCTAGTGTTGCATCCCCATGTTAAATGCTGTTTTGGGCTCTTACTGGTGATCACAGGTCACAATGGGAGAAAGTTAAGTAAGAATAAACAAACAATGAACAGATGATCCTGGAATTACAAGAATTTTCTCCGTTGCTGCCGATAGTTTAAAAAAAAATAAAAATAGGATCATTTAGTCTCTCTAAAGCCACATGAGCAGAAGCAAATCAGCAGCACGTTCAGCCACTTCAGTGTGCCTAAGCTGCATCAACAGTCAGACACCCAAACTGTCTGCTGAGGGAGGGCTTATAAAACAAAATGAATCAAACACAGGACCCTGCAGAGCCAGAGGCTGTGTGAATATTTCAGCTTCAGAAATCAGATACTCTCTCCAGAGATTCAGCTTCATCTGAATTAATTAAAATATTATGAGCTACGGAAGATACGCAACCCGATTTTAATTTGTTTTGATGTCTGATGATCCAGTAATAACACATTAAAGGTCAACGAAGCCTCTCAACTATTAACCAACAAATTAGATTGCTGTACGGTTAATTACATTTATCACGAAGTCTTGCTGGGAATTTATTATTATCGTCGTGTAGTGTGTGAGCCTGCAGCTGCTCCTTACACACTGGTTCACATGCCCTACAGTAGTTTGTGAGCATTTTGACTTGGCACCAAGATGAAGCTTTCTGAGAACAACTCTCTTATTTCACGGCTCTGTGATAGGCTCTTGTCCTCCTGCAGAAGACACAGAATATCAATTTATCCAGAACGATGAGGCGAAAGCATGTTGTTTGCCACCCACTGAGGTCTGTATTATTGTGTTTCAGATATCTCCGAGAACAGCGGCTCACACAGAGGAAGGTTTTCTATGTGTACCTTTGCATGGTTTGGCCATTCTGTTGATGGGTTGTCTGTCACTGATGCAGTATTTTGTTCATATGTTTGTGGTTTTCAGACAGGATGAGAATCAGGATGAGACCAAGATCCCATGATTTTCATATTGTGCCCTTATGAAGCTGGCATTTTTGGCTTTTAGTACAATTTTTCAGTAGCTCTGAAGTGATTACTAAAAAGTTTGCTTATGATGCCCAGAAGATGAAACCATTAGCAATCCAGTATTTCCTCCAGCTCCTTCAGGACAGATTGTTGTTCCCAGTAGCGTAGCTTTCTAGTCCTTCCTAGTACTTCTCATGTCTTCCTCATGTATCACCTCTTGCCAGGTTTTTTTTAATTATAATGACTGCCCCTTTCCTTTTTCCCCTTTGACTCCATCTGTATAATTCTAACCTTGAATTAAAATTTAGACAACAATGTTTATTGACTGGCTTGCATTTGCTCTCCAGTTTACAGTTCGGACTAGACTGAAGTACCACTTTTTTCTGACGTCTTTTACATCCCACTCAGGTCTGGTGACTGTACACCTCAGTGGTATCCAGAGGTTATTTTGGCTTTACAGTTTTGTAGCTATTAAGTTGTGATGTCTTGACTTCTAGCGGCACCAGGTCAAATCTCTAGTTGGCAACTAAAAGACAACTTTTCCATCAACCTCAGTTGAAGGGTACTTACTGTTTAGTGCTATACAACATCTGATAGCATGTTAACATGCTAACCTAATATGGTGAAGATGGCAAATATTATACATCATGTATGCAGTGCATCACAGATTTATTAGAGCAGCTGTCATAAAAGAAAAAGACAAATATTTTAGAAATCTGTCAAAAAAAAAAAAATTAAACTAAAAATTACTGAATTCGGTTTTTGCACCCAAATTTAAGCCGGCACACTGGACTTCTCTGAGACGTCAGAAATTAATCAAGTGTGACCAAAACTACTTTATTCTGTTCAGGACTGTAAGTAAATAACAGCATTTTGGCATCTTAATTTAAAAAAAAAAAAAGCTTTACTATTTAATTCTGTTTTTTGTAAAACAAAACAATTAGAAGTTCGCGGTTGACCACAATAATTAGATGTTAGCAATAAAAATATCATTTTGGTTAAAATGCGTGCACATACTGGTCGATTAACCATTACAGAAACATAAGAAATGATTTGGGTAATTAATGCTGACGTGAACATTTAGATCAAAGCAGATATTTGCCCAAGTATAACTTTACAGAGCCAGTTTCTAATTACAAACACCATTCAGGAGGGAAAAAAGTTTAAAAGACATTAATGCTGTTACTTTTTAAAGTGGCTAAGGCACAGTATTGTCCAGTAACTGATTGCTGCAGAGCATGATGATAGAGGTAATCAAAACCTCTGACAAAAGATCTGATTAATATCCTCTTTAATAAATACACTCTTTCAAAGGGCATAGCTGGTGATGTTGTGTTTGTACAGCTGTCAACAAATCCACTCATATGCTAAAAAATCAACAGTGGATAGCTCCAACTAAATCGTGTTGCGTGTGTATTAGCAATCATAGTTTATTCCTTTGTGACATCGAGCTCCATTGTTGTTCAAAAGCTATTAAAAAGACATCAGTGGGATCAACACTATTGCACAATGTGACGTGTTTCTTTTTTACAATCAGCATGGGCTCTGAAGTTTATTTTGAGCTGACCTGAGACACACTTTCCTGTTGTGCTAAATACACATTTTTACACTAAATCTGCAGCTGAAATAGGTCCCAGAAAATACAATATTTTGTACTGTTTACTAATGTTGGGTACACTTAAACCATTTAGTCATTTTTACAAATGATGTCTTGCGATTGCGATTCAATTACATTATCAGTAACTCGAGGCTGGTAGCCCACAGACAGGCTGGAAAAAACTTAAAGTATCAGCAAAAGGGACTTATTACTCACTGTTGGTCTTTTAGGATTTGAGGGCTTTTTCCTCTTTTTTTTCCCAGCAGCACTAAAGTTAGGTTAAGAAGTCCGGTTGTATGGAGATTCATGGGGAAAAGACCCTCACAGTCACTTTACTTGACAGTTTGGGTGAATCACCCATCTCACAAGTTTATTATCCAGCTCAAGATTTTCTCAAAAATGTGTTTTGTTACTCTTTGGAAATCAAAAATACTCAACGAGCCGTTCATCATCGTTTTTTCTTCCCTTTCAAAGATCTTTTAAAATTGCAGTTTACACACAAGACAAACTTGTTTTAGGTTTCTGAATACGTTTTGATGAGTCTTGCTATTCCCACTTTCATTAATGCACACTCGTGTTTTTCACAGTAAAAAAGGGTTTCAGTCTTCAGACTGCTCTAAAAGCTCATTTTCAAACAGTTTTTTCTATTCATGGCTCTGTGTGATGTCATAGAGATAATACAGTAAGGTCATCTAAGGCACACAGCTATGGCTGTGGGCACAGAGACTCACCACATGCTGTTCCAGCCTTCTGTTTAAGAGCGGCAGCCGATCAGAAGTAATTTTCTGTAAAGGAAAGGTGGACTTAAAGGGAGGGGTACTAAACCAGCTTGCTGCAGACAGTGAATGAATTCAGGGGCTGCACAAGGCCCAGCATTACATAAATATAGATTATTTTGGACTTTGATTCATGCAAAGCTTTTCTAGGGGAGTCCAATAATAAAAATGTATAAGTTCCCTTTAGCAATAGCTCTGCTTGGGCAAATTTTGCATTAAAGTTATTACATGCATCTGTGTTGGACAAGTTGGGGGAAAAATATTGTATTCAGTTTTCATTTCACCCATGGCTGCATCAGATTTAGGTGGCGCACAAACAAGGCACCTTGGGCTTTTTCCTGCACCTTAACAGAAGTCAGCAAAGCAATGTTAGAGGACTAAGCTGATCAATACATGATAATTAACCACTGACAATTCTTTCTTGAGTTTGATCTTCATTTATAGTGGAAACTCTCCAATAGAGCCACATCACAGATTTGCAGCTAATCAAAATACAATCTATTGTCATTAAGCCACATGAACACTTTCACAAAGCCACATAGAGTAGAAGGTTTGTGCACAATGTGTTTCTGTTTTGAGGTCAGAGGGTGGATACAGCGTTGCAAATCTGGCACAAATTACACGCCTGCAGCCACCAGCAGTCTGAGGGAATTCCGGATAGGAAGCTGTGAGAAGTCCTCATCGACTCAACCAGAGTTAAACCTAAACTCTTTCAAGAGGATTTGGCTTTAATGCCTCCCAAAGTGGAACAAATGGCTGAGATGGCTAACCAGAGATCATTTTTCAGCTTCATTTTAAATGTGGACAAACTAAACAAGAAAGCCAGAATCAACTTTATGGAGTCTAAGAGATTTAACTGCACCACTGGGTCACTTTCTAGACAAAGATTAATCACTTTATGAAGTGCACCTCAAAAGAAATCTGCCACAATAAAGAAACCCACAAACACGGGGGAAAATTTGGATTTCAATGGAGATTTTAAAAAACAAAAAAGGAACATCAGACTCTTTCAGTAAGCTGCTTATTACTGTAGAGAATCACATCTTTTTATTTCATACAGTACTATATAATACAGACATATCATTTCCACAATGATAAAAAAAAAAATGGTATTTGGTAAGTGATATTAAGTGGTAAGTGGTAGTTGGATGCTGAAAGTAAGACAGTACTCCAGTTCTTTTCCAGCAGATTTGATCAAAACAAAGTGAAGATGAAAGATATAGTTGCTGGGTTTTTTTTTTGTTTTTTTTTTTTAACTGAATCCAAGATTTGATGTTTATGTGTTGCAGACATGAAGTTTGCTGTAATCAGAAAATGTTAAGAAGCCATTCATTACTGCAGTCTCTCTTTTTTAATCAGAAGCCCCTCTGACAGCTATATAAACAAGACACTCATCTAATGACCTTATCCTTAATTAGTGCTTTAAATGGGAATGGAGCTTTTAAAGTCCACAATGTTAACTCTTCCTAACATCCTTAGTATTAAAAAAATCTACATTTTGTTGTTTAGAGCCCCACCGTCTCCAACGGTTCCCTCAAAATAACACAAAAAAGGGAAAGACAGTCAAAGTACTGTCAGAACCATTTTACATTTTTGCACATCAAAAAAAACAAATTTCAATATCAGTCAGCTTTTTCTTTTAATAGTCTTCCATCGTTAGTGACATTGGTGTTTGATGCAAAAATAGTGAGTTTAGTTTCATGTGTTCAGTTTTGGGTATTTATTTTGTTAATATGTGTTTTTATAACATCAAACTTTGTTCAATCCAAACAAAAAGAAAATCCAAAAATCTTATAAAAGTTTGTAAACATTAAGTAAATACCAAAAAAATACTTTTCTTAAGTTAAAAGTAAATGAGAAATGGGCATACAGCTTATAGAAGCGGCATGGCCCCAGTTCATTTGTGAGTAGTCTGATTCTTCACACCTGCTGCCTCACATTATGTTTTATTGATCAATGTTTTGCACTTTTTAAATAAATGAAATAATTTCCTCAGGTACAACTAGGCTATTAAAAAAAAAAAATTGTAAAACATATGCATCTCTCTCTCTCTCTCTGAATAATGACAGCCTTCTACAGGCAATCAAGCCCGGAAACAGGAAATTGGCTGAAACACAAGTCGGGCAAACAATTGGAGAGTAACGTCATCAGCCACCTCTCACCAAAAAAAAAAAAAAAAAAAAACCTGATTCATTTGTGGGTTGTGTGTGTGAATCCATCCATTTGCCTCAAACAGTTCCTTTTCTTAACCCCCAAATCTCCTTAGTCTGTTTAAATCCTCAAAGATAAAGTGTGCAGAACCACCCATGGAAACCGCTCCCCAAAGCAACAGGTGCAATGTATTTTTTCATGCCAGTATTGCGTGTCAAAACCCCTTTGAGGATACGGTTACTTCCAGACAGTGAGGGAGCTACAGGAAATCTTCTCACACGCGACGATTCAGAGGTGAAATTTAGAGTCCTTTAGGGGCCGCTCAGTAAAAGCTGCCCCGGGACTCCCTTTCATTTCCTCGATGGCCACAAAGGGAGATCATCAGGCTGCTCTCAGCTGATGTCGGAAAGGCCATGTCTCGATGTATAGTGTACCTATATTATTCTGTAAGACTACAGTTCCTTCCTCCAAGACTGAGGCAAAGGAACTGCTGTCTGGCTTGATTTAGCAAGCAAAGCCTGCCTCAAGGTCAGTAACGACAATAAACAAGGCACTACGTAAAAGAGGTACGCATTTAATTATGCTGCGTAAGGCAAGAAGGAAACATTTGTAGTCTTAAAATGCATCATGCACCACCGCCTGAAGAGTAAGCAACAAATCAGTGTAATTTTCTTTTATTTATTTGTACAGATATTCATCTGGTTAAAGTTTTCATATGAACTGACCAGTATGACGAAGGTTCCTCCACTTTCTTTGTCAAAACACAATCTGGACAGTTACACGAGGTATCACTTTCAGACGAGAGAGACACAGACTGACGACAAGCAGAATGAGCAGACTCAACAAGACTTAACATCTTGCATTTTGTCAGCTTGATGTTCTCATAACACCTCACTCCTTCAGCAAACCATCTGGTCTATAGGCTCCTTTCTATTCACCTCGTTGTCTTATGCCGTCTGCAACATCACAATCAAAGTTGACTGTGCATGAACAACGTGGGTGAACATGACTGAAAAAGTACAAGGCTGTATGACACCGGAGCTACTGAGATTTCCATTTTAAAAAAAATGTAGCAGTCTTACAGAAATTTGTCTCTTAGCTATTGAAAATGAAGACGTGTTCATTTCCTCTTTGCACTCTGCAGCTGCTACATAAAGCAGGTCATTTGATTCTAAAATTAAAACTAGATCCACGGGGACCTTCAAATACAGACGAAAATAACTTCGACCAAAGACAGGTGGTGTATTTAAATCTTCCCTAGTACTCAGTGGGAGGAATTCAAGAGGTGCATTTGAAGGAAAACCACTGGTGGATACAACAGGCTATATATATATATTTTTTTTGTAAGCAAGTGTCATAGTAGTAAAAGCACATAAAGAAATAGTAAAAATATTAAAAGCTGAATTCAGTTTCCCTGTTTCACTTTCAGGCTGCTGCACTGTGCGCGCTGGCTTGCTGTCACACTGTCGCAGCTCACAAGAGCACTTCAACACAACAGAGAAGTTGTTAATTTTATTAGCAACAGCTGTGCTTCTTCCTACTTTGACAAGTGAAAAATGTCTACTGTGAAAACACCTGAACATCTCCAACCATCTTTCACTGCAGTGTTACTCAACGATGTTTACAGAATAAACACACTGCTGAAACAACTGCTGCATCATTTTAGGGATGACTGGGGTAAGCCGATCCACCATCTGCATGGAATTTTTGGTATCCGACTATAAATTTAGTTCGCATTTTTTTTTCTTTTCATCCTGCTGTGGAAGGAAGAACATTAGCTGATGAAGTAGACAACTTTTTCCCCCACAATTTATTTAATTTTTTAAATAAATTTATTCTTTTTTTTGGACTGTGGGGCAAAATGAGTCTACAAGACAAATATGTGGTTTTAAAAATTCCAGTGCCATTAAAACAATGAATAAATTAGATGTAGCAGGAGAGCTATTATACCAATGTTACAGGATAAGAAGACACCAGGAAACTTTTTTTTTTTTAACATACATATCGTCACCTTCTTAAAATAATGGCCTAAGCCATTTTTTCAGGTTTTTCAGAAAAGACAAAAAACTGAACCAAACACTGAAAATATGATTTATGCCAAAATAAAACTTTCATTTAAAAAAAAAAATGACTTGGGCCATTATTTTAAGAGGGCCACAAGGTTTGCCATTATAAAAAGCATCTTGACACCGTTTTTATGACATTAGCTAGCCAAACATACAGTTGAGCAATCAACCCACTCACTTTTGTGTATTGTTGTTGGGCATGTTGCTAAGGTTTCATTTTATAGCCAACATCCTAAAGATGTGCTGAATACATTTCATTCATCTCTCGTGCTTTCTTATCTATAGGTTGATTTAAGTAAAAAAAAAAAAATTAAAAAAGCCCCCCACTCTCCCCTACTGTTTCTTTTTTAAATAAAGACCTCTAAGAACACAGCAATTTAAATGTTTATATGCAATTACAGTTGGTATTTGGAAGCATTAAAGCTACTACATGATCAATATGTACTTTGTAAAAATATAGTGTTACAAAAATTAGAACTACATTTAAGCAGTTTCAAATGAAAAATGTCATATGCTTAACTAAAAGACTTACATTTCCCCCTACTGGCAAAACCTTTGCTCTGCAGTCATCAACAGGAGAGGTACAGCTGTATTATATATATATGATTCATCTGAGCTAAATATATTTAAAATTTAAAAAAAATTTTAAAAAAAGCTCCAAGCTGCTCCAGCATCACCGCAGTCAGGTGTCGAAGCCCCCAAATAAGTGCTAAGGTCTGAGATGTTTGATTTGATGATCTTTACTGGAATGGTCTGCATGTTCAACCTCTGATAGGCAGCAAACCTGTGACAGCCGCCGAACGAGTAGTAGTAATTTCCTCCCTCTCTACCTTTGATCCAGAGCACATCAATAGGAGGAACAACGCTGATGTCTGCCGTCTCCTGGAAGGAAAGACACACCGTCGGTTAGAGTAGAACAGCTGTGGAGCAAAAATTAAGCAAATATTACAAGAAAAGTGGCATACATGTACATGCATACTGTTTATTGCCTCTTCTGATAAGCCAAAGGATTGATTTTAATTTTCAAATACTATAACTAAATATATATATAAATAACTAAATAAATATTGATTTCATTAAATATGTCACATTTACTCTGGAAAAAACAACAACAACCTTTTAACACAGATCATGTGTAATATCTGATTTCCTAGACCAAGGTGTCGAACTTTATGTGCCAATACAGCATTTATACTGAGACAATGTTCCACATTATTATTGGCTCTAGATTACCAAAGTTGACACTGGATAAAACACCAGCTTCATTTGATTTTTTTTTTAATTAGAAAAGTGTCTGTCACCTAAAGTCACATTGAATGTGTAGAAAAAAAGAAGCCATGTTGGTTAACGTGTCACAATCTTTTGCTACTTATGCTCTGCAGTTTTATGTGAAATGCAACTACATAAAAAGAAAATGCAATTTTTTGTCTTTATTATTACTACAACAACAGGCCCAGTTCCAAAAAGGCTGTGATGCTGTGTAAAATGTAAATAAATACAGAATGCAACCATATGCAAATCTAGTAAAACCAGTTTATTCACAACATAACACATGCCAAATGTTTGCACTGAGTAAAATGTACCATTTAAAAAAAAAAAGAAAAAAAAAAGAGCTCATTTTGAATTTGATGGCAGAAGCACCATGTCTCAGAAAAGTCGTCAAGTTTACCACTGTGTAGCAACCCCACTTCTTTTCGCAACAGTCTGTAACCATCTGGGAATTGAGAAGACCCATTGCTGGACCTCTGGGGTATGAACATTGTCCCATTCTTGTCAGAAATAGGATTATAGCTGCTCAACCATCCTGGGTATTCTTTGTTGTATTTTTAGTTTAATAATGCACCAAATGCTTTCAGTTGGTGAAAGGTGTGGACTGCAGGCAGGCCAGTTCAGCACCTGAACTCTTCTACTACGAAGTCACGCTGTTGTAATAGAAGCAGTACGCAGTTTAGCGTTGTCTTGCTGAACTCTGCAAGGCCTCCCCTGAAAAACACATCATCTGGATGGGAGCATAACTTTCAGCATTGATGGTGCCTTTCCAGATGTGCAAACGGCCAGTTCAATAAGCACAAATTCACCACCATACCATCAGAGATGCAGGCTTTTGAGTACTGACAACAAGCCAGATGGTCCTGCTTCTTTTGTCCATGGGATATAAAATTCAATTTGTCAGACTACAGAACAGTTTTCCACTTTCCCCTCGGTCCATTTTAAATGAGCTTTGGCCCAGAGAAGATGCTGATGTTTCTGGATCACGTTCACATGAGACTTCTTTTATTAATGGTAAAGCTTTAACCTGCATTTGTGGATGGCACAGTGACCTGTGTTCCCAGATACCGATTTCTGGACGTGTTCTTGATTTGACAAATCACGCAGTCACTTCGATGACAGAATCATGCATATTTTTAATGAAGTGCCACCTGAGAGCCCCAGTATCACGGACACCCAATACTTATTTTCAGCCCTGTCCCTTGCACACAGAGATCTCTCCAGATTCTCCGAATCTTTTGATGATATTTAGCACTGTGGATGATGAGATATTCAAATTTTTTGCAATTTTATATTGAAGATTATTCTGAAATAAATGCAGTTTTTAACAGATTGATGAACCTCAGCCCATCTTTACTTCTAAGAAACTCTGCCTCTCCAAGATGCTCTTTTTATACTCAATCATGTTACTGACCTATTGCCAATTAACCTAAATTGTTGCAAAATGTTCCTCCAGCTGTTTTTTAGTACCACTTACTTTTCTAGTCTTTTGCTGCTCCTGACCCAACTTTGAAATAAGATTCCCTCAAATTCAAAATGAGCTAAGATTTTTCACGAAAAAGTGAAATTTCTCAGTTCAAACATCTGACGTTTCCGATGTTCTATTATGAATCAAATATTGGTTTATAAAATTCACAAGTCATTGCATTCTGTTTTTACTTACATTATCTACAGCATCCCAGCTATTTTGAAATTGGGTTTCTATTATTTAATTTGTACCCGTGCCTTAACGACATTTTGTGACACAGTACGCGAGTCTCACATGAAACATGTGCCAATCTATGAATGCATCTCAGCTGTCAGGTAGGAAAACAGCACTCAGAACCTATACAACAGGGGTTCCCAAATGCTGTGGTGAGGTAAACTGGTGTTGTGCACCTTGAGATTTTTGTGCCAACCAAATATTATTATTGTGACCAAAAAGTACTAGTACACATGGTGATGATGGTCAGGCCAATAACATTTGTCGGGGTAAAAGTGATCACAAAATCATGTAATTTTCCCAACGGGCCACATGAGAACCTGGGACTGTTATGGTGGATCCCACCACAACAGTCCCAGTTTCTCGTGTGGCCTCTTGAGAAAATTAATTGCCCACCCCTGGTGTAAATAAAGAAAAAGTGTCATGTCTTCAGCTGGACCAGGGATGTCAATGGCCTTCATCACAAGTATGTAATTTATTGGGAGGAGTTAGCTAACACGAACACGCTCCCAAGCAAGTTAAAGAAGCACTGGGAAAGATAAGCAAAGAGAAACTCAAAAGTACCTTCATCTGACAATACAGTCAAACTGTCATTAACATTAAAAAGGTTAAGGACCATCTTCAGACAAGTGTAAAGATAAAACAATAATCTCTCACCCTTATCGTGTCCATCAGGCTCTGGACTTTATGCTCGTCCAGCACTGGCGGAAACGGTCTGATGATGATCTGCAGCGGGATGTTATGGATCTCCTCCACGGTGTCCGAGTGAATCGACCTGTTGTCGCTGCTGTTCTCACCGCCCGCAGGTCCACGCTCAGTGGGCTCTATCGACATATTTCTACTGGATAAAAACACCAACTTCAGCGGAGTTTTAGTGCCGCGGTACAGTCGAAACATTTAAACTACCCACTGACTGCAGTACACTCGACCGTTTCTTCACTTCCTGGTATTACAAAGGGAAGATTTTGATTGGCTATTTTCCCTCTCAATCATACAAGGGCAACGCCCTCCTGTGGAAACCTGGCAGTGTTTTATGCGAAGTGGAAACTTGGGTTGTTTGTTTCGGTAAAGGCATTATTATCAACTTCCTATGATAATACGAGATAATAGATATAATGCATGTTTGCGAACCTGCTGTGAAAGAGCTGACACAAGTCAAAATTTGAGTTGATAAATTTATGCGCAAAGTCACATGCCCAGCAATTAAAGAGCAATATTATAAATTTTGAGCGGTGCGTCTGGCCAGCTCATGAGGGTAAGTCAAATATCTGTGTCATTTTAGCTCTATTTTCGGGGTCTTTACTTTCATCTGGGGGACCTGCTGCTTTAGCTGCTAAATTCGCAGCTAATTTTACTAGCTTGTAGTTTGGTTTGGTGCTGAGCTGGTGGTGTACAGTAAGTTTATCAAAACACGCATACAGGCCGGGTGAACATTTTAATAATAAACACCCAATAAACATAGTTCATGACCAAAGCGTGTCTCATTAAAATTCACTCCAGCAATTAGCCGTGCAGTTATAGAGAGCTGCAACAAGCCCCGAATCCTTTGGTGACAGTGGTTTTTAATGAGGTCACTGTTTTGTATTGTCGACTGTTGCATGATATAGGCCTCCTCCTCCTTACTTGGTGATATTCTATTTTTGCAGGGATTTCAAAGAACCAGCCAGGTTGCTGTGGCTACAAAAAAAAAAAAAACATGTCTGGGCTCGCACAGGTAAGTAGAAAAGCTTCAAAAGATCTGCAGCGGTGGAGCGGAAATAGAACTATTGTTTTCTCACAGCCGCATCTTCTAATGAGACAATTAAAACTGATTTCTTGGACAGGAGAGGCAGTCCATTATATTGAATTATTAGAGATTATTTGAAATGCTGTAGCAGTGCCTTTTATTGTGATTAATTGGTCACGGGGGGATCAGTTAGAACACGAAAGTGGCCTATATATATATATATATATATATATATATATATATATATAGTGTGTAATCATTAACAGAGGTATCAGTATATAATATACAGATTAAAGCTGAACAAAATACATCTTGTTACGCTGCTGTGGGTTTAATCAACTTTCTTTTCCCTCATTGCCAGGTGATTATGTAGTAACAGCAATCTGTTTATAGTTTCACTGGAAAACAGCTTAGCTTTGAAAACTCTCTCACATTTTCTACTTTGTTTTCTGAAGAGCAATTTAGCTGACACCAGAATACTTTCAAACCCCCACTTAAACTCCAGTATACTGACATGGATCATAATATGCTGGCACGGGCTTCATGACTTAGTGTTTCTGTGTGAATAACTACCGTATAGTAAATAAGTGTGGCGACACGTACCCCCCACCCCCGGCATTCACTACTTCACACCATAGTCAAATTGCTGCTTTGCTGTCAATCAAAAGCCACTTGAAAAGAAACCGGCATCGCATGAAGACAAGAGACCGTGTCAGTCAAGCAGTATAGACATGTAAATCATCTGCAGTGCAGAAGTGTGTTCGTAGTCCCACTACACTCTGTGTGACCCTCTGCTGTCACAGCAGGGTGGTATGCGAGTTGTTAACATATCTCAATTACTTAGATTGAGTTAGTCACACAGGTACAGCGGCAGGTCACGGAAGAACAGTTCCCACATAATGATTTGCTGTTAATATTAGATTTCAGTCCCTGTGGGATTGTCACACTTAGAGCAGCTGGAGAAAATTACCTGCCAGCTTTCAGACAAGGAAGTGAGCTATATTTATTTATGCCTCTTTTTTTTTTTATTTAAACAAGTTGACATGCTTTTAAAGTCATAATTATTCTGATGCTGATTTTCAGTCTTCTTTGTTATAGATGAATGCGTGTGAGATCGTAACACAGTTTAGCAACAGCGGATGTTGGTGTGTTTGCGGCTGAACGTGTGACTGATTTGTTCAGTGATGTTGATTACTCGCCGATGGCTCTCGCTGCCGAAATCTATGAAATTATTTTCTGCGCTATCTCCTTCAAGTGCACGAGAATGAGATTTCTGTTTAATGATCTTCCTTGCCTTGAAATAAATTTGCTCCCCAAATCTCATCTACAGAGAGAGAACAAGTGGTACTTTGGAGAGAGGTTATTTAGATGTGGATTAAACTGCAGTCACACTTAGTGCATCGTTCATTGACCTTATAGGAAAAACAAAAGCACAGGGACATTTTTTTTTTTCAGCTGGTAAGCCAAAGGGGATCGTTCATCTAAAAATCAGATTAACATGATTTTCCTCTCGCCTGTAGTGCTATTTATCCAAGATTGTTTGGTGTGAGTTTCCAAGTTTTGGAGGTTTCTGTTTCCCTTTCATTACAAAAGAGGTAAATGGCACTCATCTTGTAGCAGTCGAGGCGGCAAAAAATACTTCTGAAAAACTCTGCGGCGATGTCTCTTTCCATAAATCATGGCCTGGTTACTCAAAAAAATGCACACACCATGTCTCATGTTGGAACTATTTTTTTTCCTTTTGTCTAAAACACAGATGAGTTTTCCTGTAATATAATTGAGTTTGTTGCCATCAGAAATTCTACAGATTTCTCTATAGACCTATGAGCTTATGCCATGGCGAGGCATCTGTCCATCCGTCCACCTGCTCATTCACAATTCACAAAAATTGCTTCTTCTCCTAAAGGATTGGTCAGAATTTGCACACAGTGATCATCTGATGGGTCTTCATCAAAACTATGCTCAAGATGAAGGCACGTTTCCATTTTCAGAAGAATCGCAGCCTGCAAAAAAAAGACTGGGGTAAAATAATCTGACATGTCTACCGAATTCATGGATTGAACATAATGCGGCACTATCTTCATCATGTTTGAATTCATTTGTCCAGTATATGGACCTTTTGCTTACTAGATCTTAGTCAGTATGATATTTAGCCCAACAAGCAACAGCAGGCAGCAAAGCATACTTAAAAATATGGGGTTGAACTGCCCTTTTCATAATCAACAAATTACGTAAAATATTTTTAAACCTTAAGCACTTTTTTCTTGATTGATTTCAGCTTTAAAATTCCAGAAAACAGTTTTTTTAAAAACGCCTGTAGAAGTTTAAGCAACAGTTCAGAGCTCAAAGATGATCAGTTAAAAAGTCTTCACATTTTAATTTTGTTATAAAATTCACTCACTTATTTTTGTGTCATCAAAATGGTTGCTGATTAATGAACTAATAAGCTAATCAACTAATTATTGCAGCTCTGCAAATTATAATGTAATGCTGTGCTGTGCTTGTTACTGCGTGCATTGTATATGAAGGGAAAGGAGCTATTTAAGGAATGCCCTCCTTGACTTTTGCCTGAGTGCTGATGACAAGTTGGATATCTTAGATGCATAAAAATGCGATTTTGACATGACTTCAAAAAGAGAAGCATACGGATGAGGTGGACCCTCTGCCAACAGAGAGATGAGGAAACAGATGGGTTTTACACAAACAGCACAAACATCAAGAACACTGAGTTAAAGAGCTTGGCAGTCTCACTTGATGAAACAGTGAGGAATGGAGGCGCTTTTAATGAGCATCTCTCCTGTGATGCAGAAAAAAGTGAAAAGACAAACTGTTAGCTCTTAAAGGGGCAGTTACAGTTGGTTGGTCCTGGCTGGTTTTACCAGCCTCTTGTTGAGTGACTTTGGTCAGCGTGCATGCGTGCTGGTTGTGCAGTGGGGAGTGTTTGCATGTGGTTTTGAGTGGCTTTTAATTTTGAAAACGATGCAGAGCAGATTTTGTTCTCCAGCTGAATCACCCAGTTGAACTGACAGCACCGTTATCTACATCAAAGCCTGTTTTTTTTGGGGGGGGGGGTAAAATTGTCGATGCTGACAGTTGGTGAACAGCCAACAGATGGCGCCCAGATGTATGAGAAGGGTCAGAGAGCACAGGCCGGCACCAGATGAAGGAGGGTTGAATTAGTTAATGATAATTTAGCTAATTACAAAAATTATTAGTTGTTTGCTTTTTCACCTGCGAGCAACTGAGAGACACCTGCAGCAACTGAAATAAAGAGTGATTCAACAGGAGCATACGTTAAGGATATTTTAGAACTGATCTTTGATGAATTAATGAGCCATTTACTCTATAAACTGTCTAAAAAAAGAGAGAGCCCAAGGAGACCTCTTCATGTGTCCAAGACCCCAAAATATTAGTTTATACAAAAATCCATAATCTCACATTTGAGAAGCAAGAAATTGGAAATGTTTTGGAGTGAACACTAGAAAGGATTAGTTGATTACAAAATAGTTGCAGATGAATCAGTTATTTCAATTGGATTGTTTGCTTGTCATACAGAATAGTCTGGGGCAAAATTTGCATTTGCCAAGTAGCAAATCAGAATTTGAAGGCTACAGCAAATGGTTAATTTTTTCATTGACAAAAACTCTGCATATAATTTTCTCAGTTATTTCCATTGTGTCTTACCAGGAGTCAGAAATATTTAGTACTTTTCCTTTAAAAATTCTTTGATAATTGCTTGATTATTAAAATTATTGCATGCCAATTTATATTTGATTGACTTTTTGAAATTCAGCTTTGCAAAAACGACGTTTTATCTACTGTGCACTAGTTTCTTCATCTTCAAAATAAAGATCATTCATCTGTGCTGTATAGAGCACATTCTGTACTCTAAGGATTATTATTGTTAGATTCCCAATGCAGTGATTGATCTAAAGTGTCTAAAAACAGTTTTTCATCACAGTTCTGTAGGACATCTGAAAAGTAACTTTTATGTTGTATCATTAAGTCAAATAACACAACATACTAACAAACATAGCAAATATATTTGCATATTAATGAGAAAAAACAGCTGCTTGATTTTGTGTGTAGTGTTACCTTTTTTCCAGTTCGGGAGGTTTGACACTTCCCGTGGCTTTAGATTTTTGCAGTAACCTTTTAGTAACCCCTTACTCCTTCAGAAGGCAGAAATATTTTTTTTTTCTGATGATGGTGTTCTCAAGTCAATATCTTTGAAGTGTGGGTGTAGCACGCTCAATTTTGCAGGTTGTTTTAAATAATTTACCTGATCTGCTGCCAGTGTGAGTAGCGGTGGGAGGTGTTGGCTGGTGTGCCGGGCTTTGGAGTGTTGTGGATGGGGGTGGGGTGGTGGGGATGTGGATGGGGGTGGTGGGGGTTGGATTGTATGCAGGGCCAGCAGTCGCCCTACCTGCCTCCTGATGGCGATCGCTCACAGCGGCTGTTGTTACACACACAGCACACCCATGGGTGATGTAATTGGATTCTGTGGGTCCCCATTTTACAGTCCATTGCCGTGTAATGAAATCAGTTATTTACTTTCATCATAAAATCTGATAAGGGACAACATCTGCCAGGGTAAAGTTTGAGTGAGCCGCATGTGAATGTTGATGTGCGGTCTGCAGTGCTATGAGCTTAATCAGCAACTTGGTTGTAAACTTGTCATTTGACTCCACGTGTGAAAACCGATATGCCGCTTTATTTTGTTATGTGTTTAACTTTAGGATAACTACCATGGAGGCAGCAGCCAGGGTAATCACTGCTTCCCCACACTGAAGGAAGGAGTGTGCAGCTAAGTGTCTTGTTTCTGAGCCCCTGCTCTGCTGTGCTCTGCCTGCTGTCTCATTATACTGCTGCTGTGCTGCTGGAGGACACTGAAGGACACAAGCGATTGAATTCAAGTGTTGTATATTCCCTGGAAACCAATCAAGAAAAGCCCCAGAATAATAATCCCTGTCCGCTGTCATGATTCATTTTTATTTTGTTCCATATTTTTCTCCGGCTTTTGAGTCACTCAGAAAGAGTAGTTCCAGCATAAAATCAATGTTCCATTAAAATTTAATGACCAGGAAGGGCTTAATAGTGGTGGAACAGATGCCTCTGCTTTTGATAACGCCGACATCTCAGGAACTCTTATTCAAAGCTATATTGGTGCTGTCAGGTCCTCTGACCATTCTTGCTCTTAGCTGCTGCGAAAAACAAAGGATATTGGCATTTCTGTGCCTCCGAGCGGTGAAATTAAAAGTTAGTAAATTGACAGTAAAGCTCATAAAATCCCTCAAACATTGACAGAGGAGGCTACAGCTGAAGGCACATTATAGTCATAATTACAATTACTCACTCTGTTAATGTTGGCTAAGGGATACTCCAAACAGATACCAGACTCACCATTTTCTAAGTGTGTCTGCAAACATCTGGAGGATTTGTGTGTGTCTGCATGTGATGAAAATGAAACACACAAAACACCCTGTTCTTTTAAAAGGAAGACAAGTGGTCTCGCAGGTTCCTTGTGCTATTGTTTTTATTAACGTTATCATTGCTATTGTTGTCATCATTATTAATTGTAGCAGAACAAGATAAAATCAAAACACCCCTCAGCAATCATGGCTTAAGTTTCTTCATACTCAGCTGGAACAGAGAGAGAGAGAGAGAGAGAGAGAGGAGAAGGAAGATAAAGAGAGAGAATGAGAATGAAAGTGGAAAATCTTAATCAGTTTTTTTTCTTTGAGGACCATATGGAAGGTTTCAAGCAGCCAACCATATGTTGAAGGCTTTTGTCATGGAAATCATACTTTTTGGCACTTTTTCATTGCGCAGCCAAGCCGGGCACATAAATAGAAGAAAACAAACAAAAAAAAAAAAACAACAACCAAAAAGAAAACCTAAAAGAGAAAAACAGAACATGATCAAATCTTTGAGAATACACAGAGTTTGAAGTTTTTGTTTGTAACTTACAACAGATAGCTTTTTAATCAAGACACTCCCTGATTCACGTGGCCACCCAGACTGCAATTGGTACCTGTATTTGTCTTTTTTTTTTTAAATAAAAAAGACAGCATGAATAGAAAAAGAGCAATTAAATGTCTACATGCATTGTCATATTATTGCTGTGATATATTTACAAATATATTTACAAAATCATCAAAGAGGAACAATGTTTCCCTACATCTAAATCAGTAGTTTGGAATCAAATTGTGCCTCCTTCTGTGTAATTAGTGTTTTCTCTGAGGATGAGCTGTAATACTCACAGTTTTAGATAGAAGCCTACAGGTACAATCTATTTCCAATCAATGTTTTTAATTATCTCAGTGTTTTCTGCCTTATTAAAGGTTTTGGGGATGCCTCACATGCCATAGTAAAATAAAAACATGTAAAAGAATAATTTGGAAGCAATGATCTCTGCATTAGTTTGCTAATACAGAGACGTGCCAAACTGTGTGTTCTGCAAGTTAATCAGGAGACAGGTGGTTTGGATGCTCTCATGCAGTGATTCAGCTGTAGCAGTTAGGCGAGCATTGACAGGATGATGGTGAAACTGGGAGGAGAGGACGGACAAACAGAGCAGAAGCCCATCGTTACGCTCTTTTCTCCTCAGTATTGTGTTTTTGTTTTATTAAGGGCGAGCTCAGCATTACTGTGATCGTGCCATCCATTTGGAATATGCAAATAGCTGACAGTGCATTTGCCTGCTGGTGCTTGACCTTCCCCTTGGAGGTCGCTCACCGACTCAATTACGCTCCCTATCTGCAGTCTGTCTGCAAACACCTGTTATCCTCCCACACTCCGCCACCCTCCGCCAATCCCACTTCAGCACATCTCATCCTCGCTGCGTCTGTTTAGAGGCAGTTGGGACAGGATGAGGACGGCTGTTGGGGTGGGGGAGGGATGCGGGACAAATGATGTGGGAGTTGGAAGTGCATTACAGCACGTCATTTTATTGCAACAGTCTTGAAAACTTTCTCCACCAAGGCAGTTCATGTCAAGATCATTTTGATTAGTGCTGGTTAAGATGTACGTGCAGCCAGCCTTATTCTGCCTCAGAGATTTGTGAAGTGGCACATTTGGGATCAGTTGCGACTTATTTAACTATATTTAATTGCTTTATTATATCAGTGTCTTAAATTAGATTTATTGTAAACCTTCTAGCTATTCTGTTACTCTAGCTGTCAGAAGATATTTCCACACCTGGTTGATCTGAATAACAGTAATGCTTTCAGGTGAATTAGCACAGTTTTGGATTAAGGATTGCTCGTATTTACTTCCTCACACTTATTATTGCTTTTCCACCTTTGTAGACCTGTTGTAACTTAATTACACCTACATTTTTGTTTTTACATCTACATCTATGTCGGCCATTTCTGAGAATTACTTATTGCCTGAGATTTGAAGACAAATAGTCCCAAAAAATCTTCAGTCGTGACGAAGAGGAGCAGCAGGAGGCAGACTTTGGAGAAACCATGAGATAAAGAGTATCCTAATATTTTTCCGTTGTTTCATTTTATTGCCCTACGTTGAGCTGTGATTGTTATACATGTCAATTGCTATGTCAGTTAAAGTTATTGCCACAAAAACAAAAAATAATTCTGCATTCATTCATTTGAAGTCTACTAGCACTGCTACTGTACATTGTTCCTCTTTAAAAAACTAAGTCCCATGGACTCTCTACAGTTTTCATGCATATAAACATTTTCTTTGAAAATCAGCAGCATCTTACAAGGTCAATGGATGTTCTTTTTTTTTTAAACTATAAACAATAAATAAATACATGATAAATAAGCAAGTCTTCAATAAATACACAAAATTAGGTAAATAAATAAATAGATAAATAGGTAAATAAATAAAGTATTTACATGATAAATAGATGGTATGCATCTAAACTGTGGGCGGAGCTTTTAGCGACATATAAAACAGACAAACAGAAAAATTTGACTGTCACTTTGTAACTGAGGGTGGGTGAGTCCATACCGTCACTCTGAGGTAACACTGGTGGAGGGGGGAGCACCTCGAACACTGGGCGAAAATTGCTCGTAAAGACTAGAGATTATGGAAGCCACCATGGTGGAGGAAGAACAACGAGAGTTTTCATTGCTATAAACGAGTCAACCGCACATGGCACTTGTAACGACAGATCATTTGGTCTGGCTCTCAGTGTCTGTACATCAGGGTGAGACTATGAATTTGATCAGACGGCGTGTGTGATAACCTGTTCAACAGGCCAACATTTTAAAATCACTGCTCTTGCAGAATTGAATTGGATGACCTATGACCTTATATAGCTTATTTAAATGAGCTTTTTTGTGAATACCCACAGTTACAAAGATGCATTTGATTTAAGAAGGGATAATCAGCACAAAAAAATAAATTTAGAAAAATCAAATAGAAAAATAACATCCGTTGAATTGAAACACTGGTGTGGAAAAGGGGTTTGTGTTTTTTTTACCTTTTAAAATGAGCTCCCTTTTTTGCAAATACTGTCATAGTTCACATTTTCATAAAAAGTTCATGTTGGCAGTTGCAAAAGAATTCAATTCTTAGCAAATAAAAAGCAGCATAAAAATACAAGAGGTCATTTTGTCTCTAAAAAACAAAAGAACACTGTTAGTCCTTTTTTATGTTTTTTTTTCTTTTTTCATTACTATTTCCTATAAAATATCAGGATTCTAAATATTATTACTATTGATATCAATATCATATTAGTCATTGATAAAAATTCACATGCCAGGCCTCATATATTATCGTGTGTGTGTGTGCGTGTGTGTGTGTGTGTGTGCGTGCATGTGTGTGTGTGTGCGTGTGTGTGTGTGTGTGTGTGTGTGTGTGTGTGTGTGTGCACGCATGTCTTTGTGTTTGTGTGTTTCCATGTTCCCACATCCGTGGCAAGCATGTTGCTGAATTGTGTACATCTATCATCTACAGTTTCTATTTGGGGGAAGGTTGTTTGATTGTATGTTTCTGTGGACGATTAGCTACTGTGCAGGGAAAAAAATCCAGCATCTTCTGAAATTGTCTTTGCCATAATCATTAGAGTTTCTTCACGTAATCTCAGTGAAAATATTGCTTTCTAAAAAAAGGGAAGAAAAAAGGCATGGAGGGCAGAGTGAACAGGGTTGTTGGTTGTGAACCTACAACAGGGGTTCAATATTTTGCTTCTTCCTCGTGGTTAGTTTTCTGATCCAGAGTCATCTTCGTCTGCAGAGCCCTTGAAGCAAGCTGACTCATAGTGCTTGTTCAAGTAGGACTTGAGAGCGAAGGTCTTATTGCAGCGCTTGCATCTGTAGTGCTTGAAGGCAGAGTGTGTTTGCATGTGGGCGCGGAGGTTTGAACGGTCAGCAAAGGCTTTGCCACAGTGGGCGCAGGCAAAGGGCTTCTCCCCCGTGTGTGAGCGCATGTGACCTTGAAGCAGCCACGGCCGGCTGAAGGCTTTGTTGCACACCTCGCACTTGTGCTTGAGGTCGTGGGTGAGGATGTGCATGGCCAGCGCTGGCATGGACACGTACACTTTAGCACAAGTGGGACACTTGCGGGCCATCTTGCTGTCCAGACTGCGATGCGTCTGCTTGTGTCTGCTGAGGTTGGAGGAGGTGGCATATGTCTTGCCGCACTCATTGCAGGTGTGGCGAGGCGTGCCGGCTCCCCTCTCCTGAGCCCCAGCATTGGCACTGCTGCTTCTGGAGCCTCCTCCACGACTCTCCCCATCTCCCTTCCGCCTCGAGCGCCCATCAGAGATGAAGAAGGCATCCATGGTGTAACCCTCGGCCAGGGCCTCCGATTCACCAGTGTAGAAGCCGCTGGCAGTCATGCCAGACTGGGGGCTGTCGGGGTGCTTCAGGTCGGGGTCACAGTACTCCCCTCCGCTGCTCACCTGGGTGTACAGGGGGTCTGACACTGGTGAAGCTAGCTTGTGCTCCATCTTCTTCTCCCCCTGGTATACAGATGGCGTGATGTAATCCTGGATGTATCCTGGATAGGAGACACACGCAAACACAGTTGGCCAGGGGTTGTGATGGGTAAGGACATGGTGGCATGCTGGTGATTACATGATTGTAGTGCTGCATGACTGCACTTTGTAAAATGGTGAAAGAGTGAGTGGCAGAGCTAACTGCATTTTTTTCCAGAACCCACAGGTTGTACAGACAATAGCTCAGGGATGCAGGGAAACATGCAAGCTCAGCTGCGTTTAGGGAGGTTGCAATTTTACAGTAAGGATGAACACTGGATAATAGCTCATCAAAGAAGTCTCCTGTGTAGGAAGCTGCATATTAAACCCTTTTTTTTTTTTTTTAAATCAAGTAGGCTCACTGACTAGTCCTTCTTTCACTGTGACTGCTGGCATTACAAATCAAACAGAACTATGTTTGAACACAAAATCTCCTGATTTTTTTAAATTATTTTATTTTGAAAGTCTCATATATATATATATATATATATATATATATATATATATATTTAACAGGTTTTATGTGTTTTATCTTTGTTTTGAAACAGAATAACTTGCTACATATCTGTTTGCATCTTGCAGGATTTTGTTCTACTACTTCAAACAGGTATGATACATGATGCAGTAAAGAACAAGGTCCCCTAAGTGATTTAAACTGCATAGAGCATGTTTTCAGAGAGAGATATTTTATTGGCATCATTCAAGTCTTTTCTTTCCCTCCAAAGCAGCTTAGTGCTACAGGAGCTAGAAGGCTTGCTGGCAGCTAAATGCATCAAAACGTAACTAATATAGTCTTATATTATGAATCTCTGGAGTATTTACTACCTCCAGGCTTGATATTCTATAGGCTAAACATATGAGTGCAAACATAAAATGTGGTAAAATTTTGTTCCTGAGACAAATAGTGCATAACTGCAGAAAAAAAGCCATTCCTAAGCACTGTTTGCAGCAAGCAGTGGAAATTAGGTATTGACTTCTTTTTAATGAAATTCAAAGTTTTGAAGTGATCAATAGGCTATCATCTGTAAAAATAGCGCAGCTGTTAGAATAGCCGAGTCCTGGAGAAGACAGAAATAATGCAAGGAACAGATCAAGTATCCGCAACACACAATAGCAGTCTATTGAGAGTATGCTTGTGAAGAAGGTCACCTGTCTAGAGCAGTGAGCGCACTAAAGTACCTTCAAGAAACGGGGCATTAAGAAATCAGTTGAAGGGCTTTCTTACTGCAGCGTCTCCATTCCCAAGGGTTTGAGTTCACACACCCACTTTGTCAAAGACATGACCGTGACACCGGGGGACAGGGAAACACCAGGCCTGCACACACATCATTATGCTGCACTGCATGGCTTCACTTTTTTAAGCTACGCAGGTGATGTTTGTCAGAAAGAGACGAACACTTCTTTCAAAAAGAAAAGATTTTTAAAAAGACATTTATATATCCCTTTAAATTTAATTCTTAGATTCTTATAATTACAGTTAAATAGACAATTGCTGCTTCTGCTTCAGAAATTCTAAGCAGCTAAACCCACCTGTTTTACAGCCACACTATTTACTATTATGAATATAACTGTAAGCTACAAACTCCAACATGGACTTTTTCTGCTTTTTTTTTTTTTTTTAATCAGCAAAACATTCTCTGCTGCATCAGTATAGGCTAAATTGTTTACTGTGTTTCAATTACCCAAGGTCAGACACGGAGCTTATCGTTTAGGACTCGCGCTGTATCAGCCTTTACAGCCCATAGACTCATTTCTGTAATGCAAAGCAAGCATGTAATTAATGGACCCTCTCAGCCACCCCTCTTTGTTGTTCGACAGACACTCAAGTCAAATGTCTCCACAATGGGGGGAAGAAAGTGTCCTGGCACGGCAGAAGTGCTGATGTTAGGCATTTCAGCCACGCTGAGGATTCTTTTATTTTAGCTTTTCTTTTTTTGACTCCGTATGAAAAGGACGATTCTTTTGTCAGAATTAAATGCCTTTTGCCAACATTAATGTTTTGCCTTATTGTTCTTTTCTTCTTTTTAATATAATGCATTATTCACGGTGTTGAACAATAGATTCAAGAACAATAGAGAGTGACAAAAATTATACAAATGGATTCTTAATCATTTTAAATCTTGCAGCAGAAAAGCTCAAGAAAAATAAGCTGCAGGATATGTTTCAACATATAAAAAAAATGTTTTAACAGCCATAATCTTTTTTGGTCTTCACCAGTAAGTTATTTTTAGTTTTGCAAACCTGTTCAGTCTCTTTTGCCCCAAATAACATTTTTGTAAATCCCTGTGTTCTGAATTTCACCTTGTTCCTGACAAGGTTGAATAACAGGTGGGTATCATCACAGCATTTAGCAGTGGACTGTGAAGCCTTTCTCGCCATGCAAACATCCTGAGATACCACAACAAAGACTCACGTATGGCCCTCTAAACGTGGCCACAAAATGGAAGCGACGGGCTTAAAGCAGACCGTGAAAGTGAAGGTCGCCTCACAGCTCTGACTGGAGCTTAGTGTGGCCAGTCAGTGTGGAGTCCACAGTGCAGCTATGTGCCTTTCTTCATGTTTACTGTACATCTGTCACGTGATCGGCCTCATTGCTGCCCCAAGCATTTTTGTCTCCCTTTTCTCCTTCCCTTCACTATCCTTTTAACCCAACTCCCCACCTCCCTTCTGGCTCTACTGTACGCTGTGTTAATGTCTCTTGTGGCGGCGATAGGCCTGCACGGCTGAAACTCTAACCCCTGCTAGTTTTCAAATGCCCGGAAGGAAGAGAAAGATGTAGTGGAGCAATGGGGGTGGGGAGACTGTGCATGCTCCATTTGGATGGGAAGAGGGGGGCAAGGGAGGATCGGACCGTGATCGGAACTCAAGGACAATAACAGCTAAGGACAAATGTATCATCTGATGCTCATCGGTCATATTCATGAATTTTTTAGTCCACATGATGACCAGATATAGTCAGCCCATGTGTGTTCACCCACCACAGGGTTGGTGCAGTCATACAAATACGTAACAGGAGCTTCTCCTGATTAGACACACGTTTTGCTCCCTATTTACATAAACTAATCCGTGGCTTTGACCTGAATTGTGTCTGTCCTTCACTAGAGTCAAAAAACAAAAGTCTGGGAGCACATTGATGGGGGTGGGGTGCCTCTGGAGAGGATTATTTAGGCTACCAGTGCAAAAATCAGCTGGCTTAATATAATATCTAAATTAATTTGCATGCTGCAAGCATGTTATTGGCTGACTCAAAGGAAATTCTCACTCGACAACAAAACAAAAGAGGATACCATCTGTGCTAAGTGTGGAAATGTCAGGCGTGCTGAAATCAGCACCAGAGCTGTTTACAGGCAGGAGTGCTAGTGCATCTTTAACTGGAGCAGCTCGGACTGGAGGCATGTTAACTCACCATTCTCACTGAGGCGAACCCCAAGGCTGGTCACCGAGTCTGTGATGGAGCGTGTAAAAGTGAACGAGTCGTCCAGGTGGTGATGATGATTGGAGGTGGCCACATTGGATGAAGAGAAATCATCAAGCTTGATCTTCTTTACCAAAAATGAGCGGGGCATGTTTCAATGGATAAAAACACAGCGCTGAGAAAAACGCATGAGAGAAAATAAAAGACCCTCTGAGGAAGCACAGATGCAGAGCTGGCTTGACGATAATCCTTGTGGTTAATATGAAGACAAAAGCCAAAAACATAAGATAAGAAAGAAAATGGAAACCAGTGTACAACAAGGCTGCCGGCAATGCTGTGTGATACTCTCTGGCTCCCCCAGCTTCCCCCGGAAAAATAAAAAAATAAAAAATAAAAGCGATCCTGTTCAGCACTGGATAGCTCCTGTGATGCAGCAGGCTTAAGGGACCAGTGAGGAAGAGAAGAGATGGAGACAGAGAGAGGAGGGAGAGAGAGACTGTCAGACTAGCTGAGATCAGCAATCACGCCAGCCTTTATATGGGGCACAGGCAGTGGAAGATCAGGTGGTGCTGCGAAATGGAGCTGCTTAGCTTTAATCCATCAAATGTCCCCGGGGACACACATCAAATTACTACTGAACCGTCTGTGCATTCGCACACAGACAGAGGAGAAAGAACACAGCCAGACCCCCACTGCCCCCACTTCTGCTCCCCCTCCTCCTCCCCTCCCCTCCCTCTTTCACCCCTCTTATGCTCCATGCTCGGAGGAGGAGTAAAAGAGGAGGGTAGACAATGGAGATGTGGATGAGAACACACTCAGTGTCCTGTCCCCCATTGTTTTCAGATGAAGTGGCACAGTTTATGTTTGTCTTGTACAGGCACTGCCTCCTTCATGTCATCTCTGTTACCTCAAACAGCTTCAGATCTTTCCGTCCCTTCGACACGCTGCACTGTACTCACATGCTGAGAGCACACATACAGTACAGAGGAGAGGCTATCAGAGCGTCTGAGAAAGCTGGACCTTTTTTTAAAGCTGCACTGGATTCCAACACTGTTGACAAGCTTGGCTACAGGGAAGTACAAGTGCACCACGGCTCAGCTTGCCCCCCCCCTCCCCATTACCAGTGCACAGATGTGTGTCCTGCCATGCGTGGCAGTGAATTATCTGATTAATTAATTACATCTTTTTTGATTAGGGTGAAATCCAGAATTAGATTCATTCTCACTAAATTGACTGCCTATCTCTGGGTTGGTTTGTATTTGTGTGAATTCATTACCTCTCTCTGTGCTTATGCTGCATTGTATTATTTAATTTTTCATTACAGATGTCATCACACGGAAAAAACAAACAAACTTGTGGTTGCTTCACAAAGCAGAAAACACAAATGATGCACCTGTTTGATTCACTATCAACAGGAAACACATCAGATCACCAGTTTGACAAAATAACATCTTATTATATGAACAAAACTCAAGACTATTAAAGGAAAACTGGTCTTGTTTCTCTTGTAATATCAGATTTGTGTGTCTGTGTGTGCTCTGTTTGTCTGTTCACTTTCTGTGGCTTAAACAGTGGTAGAAAATCCATCATATTACAATAGTCAAAGATAATCTATGTAAAATGTGAATTTTTACAGCTAGTTTGTCAGATATTTATTTGGCTGCTCATTTTATTTATAAAATGTCAGAAAATATTTTTTAAAATACCCACCAGAGTTTCCCAGAAACCTGAGGTAATATCTTTAGATTGCTTGTTTTGCTCTGCACAACCCCAAGATATTCAATTCAACAGATGTAAAAAAAAAAACAACAAAAACCTGTGTAAAACTGTGACTACATAACACATTTGCTAATTAATTGTGCATCAGGGTGTCAAATTAATCCTAGCTCATGGGTCACACAGAGCCAATTTGATCTCAGGTGGGTCAGACCAGTAAAACCACTGCGTTAAAAGATTAATTTAAAAAAAGAAACCTTTTTTTCTTTCCTTTTTAAGTGTAAACTCTAAAAATGTTTACATTTAATAAAACAAAACAGATGCTGATCAGCCTGAGATTTTCTAAGAAGAATTTTAAGAAGTGCAGTTTCAGCATTTAGTCAGTCAGCTGTCATTGCATGTGGGTGTACTATTTACAGATCACAGTGGTTCTACAACAAATAAAACCTTTGTAGAGTATTTTGGAACTAAAACAGTTTCTTTTCTTATTTATAAATGAACATCTTTAAGGATTTTTCTTCAGTTTTCACACTTTAGTAGGCCAGATTGGATGTTTCTCTTCTCCCTACTTTTAATAATTAAGTGAATGTCAGAATTAGCTGTGGCTAATTTGCTGGGAATTAACTTGATTAATCAACTTTTTTTTTTTTTAATTTTCTGCTGAATACATTTAGTAACAGTACCATTATGTATTTTTAATTGATTACATCTGGGATATTCACAGGAATTTGTTTTTATAGATATTATTAGAAGTCCAACCTCAGGAGAACATGTTTAACATTTAGAGAGCCACTTGTGGATTTTCTTGAAAGAAAGATACTTCTACCTTGAAAAGAACTGCTTGACTAATTTCATGAATTTGCATTTTCCATGTTGATCACACTCCTGAAATTGTGCTTGAAAGTGGTAAGAGGTGCTGTAGATTTACTCAGAGGTGTAGGCGTGTCCACTTGTTGCAAGTCTCTCTAAATCATTTTCTCCGCTAACGGTGACCCTGTTGATCGACCACGGCAGGTGTCGAGAGGGGACGGTTTTAAATCTGCACGGTCAGGATTTATCACAAATATGTGATGGTACATTTCAGGCCAAGTTGTCACTGCTATCACCAGACTTATAGTGCAGAGGCAAGGACGACAAAGGTCAGGGGAAGAATAATTGTCTGAAACAATGAGTTGAGGTGAAGTTTAGTGTTTGTGGTGAAATATGTTTTTTTTAATAAACACTTTTGTTTTAGTAATTTTCTAAGGAAATATTTTCCACAGTGTAATCCACTGTGATGCGGAAATGATCTAAATGCACCTGTTTTCTTGTTGTGTTAATGCATTTATATTCTTGGGGCGGGGGGAGGAATCGGTGCAGCTGTTGAGTTATTCTTCAGAGTTTATTCCACAGAGCTTGGAGGTTAAATGAACAATGAACCTTCCCTTGACTGATATTGACCTGTTTCAGCAGCTTCTTAAACCTGCAGTCTGTGTCTTCCTGAACTACAGTTCACCTCTGGCAAAAGCTCTTGTTATTCTGCTCTCTGTACAGTGCAGCAGGACAAAGTCAGTCTATATCTTTAAAGTATGAACTTAAAATCTTACAAGTTCAAGGAGTTGTGGGGAGAATGTAGTTAAGGTTAACCTTTATTTTTATTATTGATTAATATGCTTTTCTATTACCCGCTTGGGTCTTTTAATTAAGATTTAAAAAAAAAAAAAGACCCACTGCATCTTCTTAGAGACCAAGATGACATATCTAAAATTCTTTTTTCTATCAGGGGTCCAAAACCATGAGATAACTGTAAATCGCTGTAACAAAGAGGTGTTTCTTTACTTCCATCCATCCATTTTCCTCTGCTTTTCAGGGTCATGGGGGAGCTGGAGCCTATCCTAGCTGTGTAGAGGCAGGGTTCACCCTGGACAGGTTGCCAACCTGTCACATGGCCTGTTTTTTTACTTGTTTTAGAGTAATTTCTATTTTTCTTTTAGGTATTATCAGATGCTCTTCTGGGCACATTTGCACTTTAGTTATCACTCTGTACTTTAGGAAAACATTTTCACATTAGTAAATATACTTACACATAAGGACTCTCAATTGATTATTTATTGAACATTTTAATGATTTGCGTGATTCTGTCTTGCAAGCACTTGAGCAGTTACTCAGTATATGGAGGGCAGATGCTGTAAGATAAAGAGACAGTGTTAGCCAGAAATGTAATTGATTATCATGTGGTTACTAAGGGTGTGGGTAATCTATTTGTGCAGTTATTGTGAATATGAGTGCTGATTTTAATGCAGCTGGATGTTTGGTGTAGCAGTCGCCCACCTGTTTTCTTCCTTTGTCTTCTCCAGGGTTTTTGACATGTGCTCCTGAGGGTCTGAACACTACTTAACTAATCTGGGCAAGACCAAGGAGGAAGTTGGGTAGGGGAGTTGCCCAGGGTTTTTAGGCGTCATTTGGGATTTATATGGTTAGATCATTTTAATGCACATATACGCTTTATGGATACTTATGGGTGACAGTTTTAATTTTAAGTCATCATATACAAATGGTTACATGGCTTAATTGCCTTTCTGGAAAGTGCAGCAACACCCCTGGCAGATTATTAGCAAAGTGTGGCTCATCAGCAGCTAGGTATAAAGGGCTGCCAATTACCCAGCTGGGACTGTTTTTGTTTTGCTGCTGCTGTAGGTCACAAGTGCTCCATAGAGTTGTTGTGTTAAGCTTTGTAAATTAAAGCTTTGATAAATAAAAATAACAAAACTTGAGCTGTATTAAATCCTGCCTGTCTGTCCTGTCTTTGCATTGTTATTTCCCAGCACCTATAAAGTGTAAAGCAGTAGGGCAAGGTTAAAATATCAAGATGATTACTTCATACTATATATATATATATATATATATATATATATGTGTGTGAGAGAGACAGAGCTTGCGTTGCCAGAGTTGAATCCATTTTTCAGCCAAGCACTGAATGCATTCGTGGTGCAAAACACGGTGAATGGTTCAAATACTGGCACCGGTGGAAACTGAGTTATTCCTTACAGGCGTTAAAAAAGCACAATGAGCTTCATGCGTTATTAGTTTAGTCAGATTATGTCTGGTGCAAGGTGCAAGCTCTAACGAGCAGACTTCCACACATGACTTGAGGCCCTGGATAAAGAAAGCTCTTGATCTGGATTAGTTTATGATGTTTTCTTAAATAATTGTCAATCTGATATCTAATTATGAAGATATAATATAAATTGTCCAGTTTTGCACTATTTTGCAAGAGTAACAAATTCTTCAGGGATTTCTGGATCCAGATCTTGAACAGTTGGGCCAGGCTCCAACTCTGGTAAAATTTTCATGCAGTCTGACAGCCTAGCAGCAAAAAAACACCTGTAACTGGAAAAGGCATCAACCAGCATGTTTACACCAAAATCGCATTAAATAGCCTGTGCTCAGGCTGTTCCCCATATGGCTCAAATATAATCTAATTAATTACTGCAACATTTAATCGTGTTTGAATTCTAATGTTAAATTAAAGAATGCATGCTACAAGTCTGCTACAGGTTAGCGGTGAACTGCATCAAACATGCTGCGCCTCAAACATTTCTATAGCAGCAGGACTCTTTTGCCAGTTGTTTCACATCCTCTTCCTCCTCCTAACACCAGAGCTCTGAGCCACGTATGGCCCCCAGACTCCCACTGACATGTGGTCACTGCCTCAGGACGTTACCATAGCGACTGCCCCCCTCCTCCAAGGCTGCAGGGGATGGAAGGACTTCTCTTCTGGTCAGATTGGTGTGGGGGGCTGTGATACTATCAGTCTTATTAACATCCTGTATGGCCCTCCAGGGTTATGAAGATGACCTGCCCAGCCACATAAATGAAGTCAGTCTAGTTGATTTGTTCCTTCACGCTGCTTCACCACTGAATTACTCCATCAGTTTATTTTATTACAGACGTGCTTTTTCCTCCTGACTTACTTACAGAATTACTGCATAGAAAATCAAATTTTCACTGTGATTCACATGCATTAAACCTGAAACTTAAATGTCTTGCAGTGTCCTGCTTATATAATAAGACTCCTGGGTTAGGGGGAGAAAAGCATCCTGAGAGTCCATTAAATGTAAACATCTATAATTCACCTTACTCATGCTTACTCAGTCACTTCAGTGAGTCCTTTTAGGGCAGCTACAGATGAAAACTGTTTTGCTCTTTGGGAGCAGAAGCGGATGATGATTTAAAAAACTGAACCTTTAACCCTGTGGTTATTGTAAGGCTGGGTGATAAAACAACAACAGTTTTCCTCGATGGCATTATGAGATATGAGACACGGTCACGATAAAGTCGATAGAACTCATTCCATCCATGTTTTGACAGAGAACATGAAAGACCAGTGACTATGAGAATAGCGCTGTTTCAAACCAATCATGTGGTTGGAACAGAGTTAGAGCCACGTCAGGTTAGGCTGATGCACCGAGCATAGAAAGAACAGCTGGCAGCAGCACGTGTGCCAATGTTTGGGGTTCTGAAGGGATCCACATCAGCGTGTTAGGGAGAGTGAGAGAGATAAAAGACAAAATGACAACAGAAAATGTTAACGAAAATTCGAGTGACAGTTTTACCAAACAAGACGCCCCAACATGTATAGCCCGAGGCTTAAAAGACGAGGACACTGTGGAAAAGAAGGATCCGAGGAATTCAGTAGTGTGGCAATATTTTGGCTATTTACAGTTTGGCAAAGAAACAGAGGGGCATGCACTGCACTGATTAAAGTAACTGACCCTTGTTAACAACTCCCTGGCCATAAACATTTCTTTCAGAAGGACTATTCCCTGCTGGATGCTAAAATCTAACTGGTGTAATAAATCAATCATTTCAGACCTGAGTTGTCTGAAATAGAAATGAAGCTCAGTTAAACCTTGGTCATAGTAGTAGAAGATGGCATCTGCGATGGTTGGCAAAAGCAAAATGGAGGAATAGTGCCATATGCCGATCTAGCCTGGACCCTGAGCTGTGAGTTTTAAATAGAATTTGAATTCATCTTAGATGCAACAAGTATTTATTAAATTACAGAATACGTCTAATTTATTTTTTCTTTATTTTGTGGTAGCTACTGCGCTGCATTTGGCGCAAAAATCCACTTTGCAGAAACAGTGATGAGACACAGCCCAGTGAAGAAGGTCAGGAAACCAGTAATGACTGTGCTGTGGATTTCTAGTTTAACATGAAGTCTGAATGGACCTTAACTGCCTCCCCAGTCACACTGTATCTAATGCTGTTTGGCAGATAGTTCAGTGTATCACTCATGCCCTATTTGGCTTGTGTCTGCCTGTTGTCCTGTATGCATCTCCGAGCGTGTGTGCATTTGTTGTCCACGGGCAACTGTTCAGTAAATAGGGCAATTAAGTGTGAAAAGCAGAAAGGAGCTAGCATGTTCCTATCTCTTTGGTGGGGGAGATAATTTATGCTAATAACATCTCTACTGCTCAAGCTGCCCAAAAATGATAGCAGACCCTTTTGGCTTCAGAAGAATCTTTTCATCCTCTTGGAGAAAAAAAAGTGGTTTCTCAACACCTTGCAAATAAGACAGCTGTGTGGCAGTGAATGGATCTCTCTCCCTCTCTCTCTGCCTTTCATCTCCAGATGATAATCTTTTTCCCCTTCACTGTCTTGTATGGTGGATGTTTGTTCTTCATTTAGCCTGTGGAATACTTGAAACCTAGTTCCCCCTCTGTCTCCTCCCTGCTCTCTCTTATAGCCTCACACCCTGCGCACAATCTATCATCATTTTTTCTTCAAGTGCCGTCAAAGGAAGTCGCAGCATGTGTGAATGTATTACTGTAAATAGTATCCTATGCATGAGTGATATTTCTTAATAACACTTAAATTCAAACTCAGTATGCTGTTCATGTGGCATAAATTCCTCTGTCACACAGAGGCTTTGGGTGGTTGTGGAGAGCAGGGGCCATGCTGGCAGTTCAATAAATAATCCCTGTGAAAGTGAGCAATAAACCACATGAAATCTCTACCTCAGTCAGGAGCTCCCATGTCAGCCACTAAAGGGGTATACACACAGGGGAGAAACTAGCAGCAACATGATGACCAGAGACCATGGAGTGTCAAGGAAATTCAGTGACTTGAACAGATGACAGAATAAATAACCACTGGCAATGTGAAGCTGACAGGTACCGAGTTAAACTAATCTTAATTTATGTAGACATATATCTGCATATGAATATGCAGAATCAGTTGGCAGGAGAACAAGTTTTGGTACCAGATGATTTCTGATTTTCTGGTTGTAGTCCGAGTTCTATCGACCAATCATGTTTAAGCAGGCTTTGGTTGGGTGGAGACAAACAGTCAGCATGGGGAGCAAAACAGGGATTTCATTTACCAAAATGTAATCTCAAAATCAAGGACTGTCTTCTGGTCATATTTTAGCTCCTTTTTTAGCTTTTATTATTAACTTATAAACAATTATTAGTTGATAGAACAGGAAGTCTTGGCTCACATATCCATCGACTACACCAGAAGCCTTGGAAACTCGTCTCACTAATCACAACTTTGAGGCAATGCAACAACTCACAGTGATGCCAATATTCCTACATATATGCGTGCATATTTAGGAGCCTTGGCATCACATTCAAATGCACTGAGTACTGTTTCCAAAGAGAGGGCTCCTGCTGACTTCAAAGTTGTCTTATATGTTGTGTACTCTTTGCTGTCTTGATGTCGTAAACCTTACAGTCATGAATGACCTAGTTTTTCTCAGGGTTGGATGGCGTGAGAACCTCAGAGCTTCATTAACACTAGCTAGCTGTTGATCATCAGCAAATCCAGGCTGCAGGTTGACAACTTGTTGATACAAAAGAGGAAACTTCACACTGCGATAGACAATGGCTGAGTAACTAAAAGAGTAGAACTATGAAATGAAATGAGTGCTGAATTACAAATAATAACTTGCCCAATACTGCTGGTTAATTAGGCTCACCGTGAAGGCTGGAAACAACTCGGTTAAATCAGCACAAGTAGTTAAAAAAACATCCCTAATTAGTGTGTTTTATGTAATTTAATCTGTGCAAAAAAAAAAGTATAAAAATGATGCTTAACAGCTCTATAAGAGGTGGTATGTCCCAACCAGTAAACACTCCAGGAAGTTAAGGGTACCTTCCAAGAAATAGTCTGAATAAACAACATAAAGAAGGTAAATCTGTGAGTTTTAGAGGTGCTGGTTGGTGGATTTTATTACTTTCTAATTGATAGCAGTGCTGATCTAATCAGCTGTGCAAATACCTATAAGCATATTTCTAAATTGTCAATCTGCTCCTTCTTCAAAGAAAACATTCTGTGAATACAACTGTGTGGAAGAGCATTTCTTCTTCTACAAAACATTTAAATGTGTTCTTAGTAAAGCAATTTCATTTTCTAAAGCTGTAATTAAACCTTAACTACAATAGTCATCATCACACCTTGGCCTGATTTATCAAGAAATAATTGTTCAGATAATCTTAGTCTAAATTAATTGAGTTAATTAATCACTGCTGTGTCCTCGCCTTCACTTCCTCAAATAAAGGTATTGTAGGTCTTTTCACATTATGTTCCATCACAAAGGTCAGAGCAGTAGGTAATAGACTGTCGTTTCCAATTTGTACTTCCATGCAAAGGAAGAGCCGATGCATTAGTGAGATGATATCAGCCTGTTTAAAACTAGACAACAAATGGACAGATTTGCACGCATGCAGCATGAATATAGCAGTCCAGCAGAAGGAGCAAGTCTGGAAAACAATTACATGTGGGTTACTAATTTTCTTTTTGAAGATCCTCTACACCTATTTGCAGCCAAGGGGACAAACAAAGATACCGGTTCCCGACACCCCAGTACGGTGGGGTTTTATTAGAGAAAAAGAAATAAATAAAAGAAATCTGCAACAAACAAATTTTCCACTAGGCAACACTGAGGCAGGCATTTTCAACTTATGTGTTTTTCTTACTGTGTCAGGGAGAGAGGTGAGATCAATTTCCACAGGATTAGGCTGCCTGGGGAAAATGATTGCTTTTTCTAATACTTAGTAACAATTTTTCAATTTCCTGTGGTCTTTGTTACTCTCAACATTTTTGCAAATGAGCAAAACAGAGGCAAGCAGCGTTGCTGCTCTGCGAACTTCACCTTGGGACCAAGCATCATTTGCATATATATTGAGAGCATACGTTTTTGGTTTATAATAGTCACCATTCTGGGGTGGGGGCGGGGAACTGGGGGTGGCTGGCAGGCATTCTGTCACCTGTTATGAGGCCCTTGTCCATGTACATCCCTGGGAGACCAAAGCAGGCGATAATTACGGTGCTGGGACTAAACTGGTGTTGTTCTCTCCCCTCACATATTGTTTTAAATTTGAAGGGGAAAAAAGTAAAACAAAGTGGACTACAGGGCACAGTTTTGTTTCTAAACTGCTGCGTATTCTCAGAAATTCACAGAAAATGAAATTAATCTATCAGCACAGTGCTGATTCTGTGGTGATTACAGTTTGAGCCTGGCACTAATAAATCCACGCGTTCCACTCTTTGCACTTTCACAGGGGCTAACTATATTCATGCAGAATCAGAGGAGATGCACTGCAGATGGTCACATGACAAATGGCTTTATTGCCCCGTTATGGAGATTTGAATCATAATTGAGTGTCTCTACAGTGATGTGTGCACTTGGTATGACTCACAGTGAGTCTCTTGCTAGAGGACAGATGAGCTCTGTTGCTTCTGCTTCAATCTGCTGCCACATATTTAGATTTCACCTCAAATCTTTCTGAACCAGCCTCAGTAATGCATCTCTCTGAATGTTTGTGCAAGAATTTAATCTAATCTAAATAAATATTTTTTAAAAAACACAGAATAATAAACCAAATTTTATCACCTGATTGTGAAATGTATCCACTTTATATTTTTCGATGTGCTTTACTGGTTATCTGAAGTTGTGTAAAGAGCAATGTGATCATGCACGTTTGCACACTGAGGCATGTGCACCACGCATCACTGCTTTTGTGTGTGTTGAGCGCTTTTCAAAGGGCATGCTTTTGTGCAGGCACAGATGATGCAGCTGGCAGAAACATGACTATTGCTGGAAGCACGTCCACGTTGGCACACTTACAGAAAGCCCTGGCTCCTGGGTCACACTTTATATAGGCTGCATAAAGGCTGCTTGCCCGTCTGCTGTCTGGCCCATCAATAACGGCTGTGATGCACAGACTGGAAAGTGCAGAGACTTTTAAGTCTGGAGCCTGAATGATTACTTGAATGGTTTGCTGATTTCTTAGCAGCTTAAGATTTTCTTAATAATCTTTTTTTTTTTTTTGCAATTTAAGTAAAAATGTCTGATTTTCTGCCTCAATCGCATACCTTGGATTGTTTTACCTACTTTAATGGGTCCACTCATAATAAGAACCTTAATTCATATAGTAGTTTGTTTGGTTTGGTTTTTTTAACAAAGTGATAGTGATTATTCAAAACAACAAAAGAAATGCAGAAATGATTGGAGGAAACAAGCAAATCACAAGGAAAACCAGGCAGCAACTGTAACAGCAACACTGCCACATATGAAAAGCCTTTAGATAATGTAATGTTTTAAGGAGAGATATAAGTCACATTAAATAAGTTGCCATTATGATCTCAATGTGCATATTGTTCCAGAGTTTGGGGACTTTAATGGCAGACATCTGGTCACCATTGTTTGCTAGCCAAGGCTTTGGACTGTCCAGAACCATCACTCATCAAAGTGAAGTCAGAGTCTTGATCTAATTCAGAGAAAAGCTTTTTAATGGTTTAAAAGTGAGCAAAATTTAAAAATTAATACTGAAATTTAATAGGCAACCAGAGTAAATTTGACATTGCCATATTTTTTAGTCCAAGTTAAAATCCAGGCAGGCATGTAGTTAAAGTCACGACTAGGGAAGAGCTTTAATTTGTGCATCAAAAAAAGACATTGGTGTCAACCTTCTCTATCAGATTTCTCATTCTTGATTACGCATACTCAAACATACTCTGTCAGCAAGGGTGGAAGATTTTCTTAATTAGAAAATATATTAGTTATTAATATATGGGAACTATCATCATTGAAAATGGTTCAGAATTACCAACATGTGACAACAGGGCAAAGAGGTTATGAATGCTGTAATGATTGCCGGCCTGCAGATGGACATGTAAATTGTGTCATATGGTGGCAAGCAACATTATAGTTTTGAATGAGCTGGCTAAGGTGAAGCATGTGTATTGAAAATAATAGTGAGCTAAGGATGGAGCCCTGAGGAATGCCACATTTAATTAAATTAAACAGGTAGTTTGGCGTAACTTGGTTGGTGTTTGTGTGTCTGTGGACAGATTTTATCAGCATGATAGTATCACAACTGTGCAAGATTCAATCACCAAACTTTTCAGGTCATAAGAAACACCTTGGAATTACTGAACTTTTTTTTTTTTGACTAAAAACTTGTCTTCTTAACTGCAGATGGCCTTGAAGTTTAAATATAATACACCCAAGATTACAAAAGAAATAAACTAATAAGAACAAGAATATTTAGAGTCAACTAAATAACTAAATAACACACCACAGCTTGGCAGACAGTTAGTTTGGGCCAGATTTGATTCACTGGCTTTATAACACAAAACAAAATATAGAGCGCCACTGCAAAACAGAATGGAGCACAATATTTGCTTTAGCCCACTGACTTTCTTGGAAGCCAAAAATCATAATGAAAAATTGCCCAGCTGTATCATGAGTCCTCATGTAATAACAGGGTAATTCATGACAGTTGTTGCTACTCGTATGATCTAATTGGCCTGTAGTTTCCTACATGTGATAGTAAGGTGAATGTCTTTGGGCTTTGGATTGTTGTTCAGCCTAATCAACAGTGTCTTAGCATGAAACATGTTCAATCTCACATCTAAAACAAAAGCAAATAAAAATTATTTATTTAGCATCTTTGGAAATAACTGGAGTTGACTAAAGTGTTGTATTATGGGAAAAGCTATTTGCTATTTACTTTAAGCTATAGTTAAGTTGCTTTCTTTTAAATACCCAACACTATCTCTAACTCTTACAATAAATTATATTATTGTGTTATTTTTGCAGATTCAATCATATTTCCCATGTAAAGATAGCTCCATTTATTCTGTAATTGCCTGATAAATTAACCAGCACAGACACCTGTCAAAACAGCAGACAATCTCTGTGAATCCACCTCCCAACAGGCTCATTTTGATGGGCTAAGTTGGTAATGACAACTCTCCAAGTCTGTCCCCTCAGGCTGAAGGATGAGAGCACCGCAGAGTTCTCTTTTCCCATCCGTCCCTATTAGGATAATGCATCAAATAGACATTTTAATTTGAAGTTCATTTTCTCCTCAAGGCTCTGTAAATGTCTGTGAGCACGCATTCAGGAAGAGATAACCTTTCAGTGGGTGATCTTTTTTATTTTTGTGTCTTAATGTTCACTTATCATTTACTACATTCTGGAATTGTGCAAGAGTGTAAATTTGTAATTAGGTGTTCTCCAGAAACAAAAGAATAAATCCTGATGTTTCAGGAATAAAGCTCCTCCTCCATCTTGACTGGAAACAAAACTGCAGATGACTCATTGATTTCCACAAACAAACCAGATTGCCAGCAGTCGTACACACCAGTGTGACTCTGAGGAAACCTCATCACTCAGCACTTATATTGTTGTGCACCCAGCGACCTCCTTTTTCAACCTAGCTAGTGTGACAATAACATGCGTGAAATGAGCGCCGAGGCCTGCCAGCGGTGCCTGAGCCTCGCAGGGCCTGACACCTGCCTGCGCTCAGCTGTTCCTGCCATGCTTGACCGCATGTGGCTAATAAACAGACCTGTCCTTATCACTGGAACTCCATTAACGGGGGTCGCAGTCACCTGAATCCCTTGCCGGGGCGACATCAAATTACAAGGCAAATGTAATGGGTTTTGCTATATAGCCGCATACTGAGATAGTGAATTACACCAAAGGCCTGATGTTATTACATGTCCCCAGGATGCTGGCTCTGTGTTTTATGATGACTACAGTGAAAACCAGGTCAGTGCTCAAATTGTCATCGTCTTTGCCTCCATTGCTCCAGTTCTATCTATCATGTCCATTCAGAGAGGGCATAAAGGCATGCAGCAGGTCATCACCTTCACATGTCAGCTACTGTTGAGTGCTTCAGACACATGTTTCAGTCTGCAGCCAGATACAGACATTAAATCACTCTTTATTTGTTATCTGTATCAGGTGAACTGACTGGGGCGATTTCCCTGCTACGAGATCCACAGGACCTCTGGTTGCTCTGGAAAGTGGGGAAAAATCAAAAAGACGGATTTAAAATGGTTTAATGTTTATTAATAGCAGGCTGATTTGATGCGGTGATAAAATAATCACAACGATAAGTTGACAACTGTGAAAACTCATGTGTACGCCCCCTTAAGATGAAAAACAATTCAAAAATTGCTAAAGTCAGTTCATGACTTTTGAGTTGTTGACGTCATACATGGGGATGTTTTTTGTTGCTGTTGTTTTTTTTGGGGGGGGGGTTGTATTATTTATTTTTTATTTTTTAATTTAACTCACCAGTTTGGATTTCGTTAAGGCTTACACTTGGTTGCTTTGCTTGGCATATGGATGCTAACAAAGGTGGCTGGACCACTAGCTGTTTGTTAGGTTTCAGCTCTGTCATTTCAAGTCATTGAACGGGACCTCTCAACTGTGTTTGTACTGTTTGTGCCATTTGGAGTATTTTAATGGGATTATCTGGCAAGCCGTATGACATGCTATGTAGTGGTCTTTTTTTGATCAGTGAAAGTTAAGTATTTTATATTTTGTTACTTAGAACTAATAGCGCCCCCTCGACCCTGTATTGGATAAGTGGAAGAGGATGGATGGATGGATGGATACAGTGGTGTGAAAAAGTGTTTGCCCCCTTCCTCATTTCCTATTTTTTTGCATGTTTGTCACACTTAAGTGTTTCGGAACATCAAACCAATTTAAACAATAGTCAAGGACAACACAAGTAAACACAAAATGCAATTTGTAAATGAAGGTGTTTATTATTAAAGGTGAAAAAAATCCAAACCATCATGGCCCTGTGTGAAAAAGTCATTGCCCCCTAAACCTAATAACTGGTTGGGCCACCCTTAGCAGCAACAACTGCAACCAAGCGTTTGCGATAACTTGCAATGAGGCTTTTACAGCGTTCTGGAGGAATTTTGGCCCACTCATCTTTGCAGAATTGTCCTAATTCAGTTACATTAGAGGGTTTTCGAGCATGAACGGCCTTTTTAAGGTCATACCACAACATGTCAATAGGATTCAGGTCAGGACTTTGGCTAGGCCACTCCAAAGTCTTCATTTTGTTTTTCTTCAGCCATTCAGTGGTGGACTTGCTGGTGTGTTTAGGATCATTGTCCTGCTGCAGAACCCAAGTTCGTTTCAGCTCGAGTACACGAACAGATGGTCGGACATTCTCCTTCAGGATCTCTTGGTAGACAGCAGAATTCATAGTTCCATTTATCACAGCAAGTCTTCCAGGTCCTGACGCAGCAAAACAGCCCCAGACCATCACACTACCACCACCATATTTTACTGTTGGTATAATGTTCTTTTTCTGAAATGCAGTGTTCCTTTTACGCCAGATGTAATGGGACACACACCTTCTAAAGAGTTCCACTTTTGTCTCATCGGTCCACAGAATGTTTTCCCAAAAGTCGTGGGGATCATCAAGATGTGTTTTGGAAAAATTGAGACGAGCTTTAATGTTGTTTTTTCTCAGCAGTGGTTTTCTCCTTGGAACTCTGCCATGCAGGCCATTTTTGCCCAGTCTTTTTCTGATGGTGGAGGCATGAACGCTGACCTTAACTGAGGCAAGTGAGGCCTGCAGTTCTTTGGATGTTGTTGTGGGGTCTTTTGTGACCTCTTGGATGAGTCGTCGCTGCGCTCTTGGGGTCATTTTGGGCGGCCGGCCACTCCTGGGAAGGTTCACCACTGTTCCATGTCTTCGCCATTTGTGGATAATGGCTCTCACTGTGGTTCGCTGGATTCCCAAAGCTTTGGAAATGGCTTTATAACCCTTTCCAGACTGATATATCTCAATTACTTTCTTTCTCAATTGTTCCTGAATTTCTTTGGATCTCGGCATGATGTGTAGCTTTTAAGGATCTTCTGGTGGACCTTACTGTGTCAGGCAGCTCCTATTTAAGTGATGTCTTGATTGAGAACAGGTGTGGCAATAATCAGGCCTGGGTGTGGCTAGAGAAATTGAACTCAGGTGTGAAAAACCACAGTTATAGTATGTTTTAACAAGGGGGGCAATCACTTTTTCACACAGGGCCATGATGGTTTGGATTTTTTTTCACCTTTAATAATAAACACCTTCATTTACAAATTGCATTTTGTGTTTACTTGTGTTGTCCTTGACTATTGTTTAAATTGGTTTGATGTTCCGAAACACTTAAGTGTGACAAACATGCAAAAAAACAGGAAATGAGGAAGGGGGCAAACACTTTTTCACACCACTGTAGATGGAAGGAACTAATTAGGAGGTACGGTATATTTGTCTGTGCGTAGTGTGGATATAGCTCATAATTTACCACTTCAGCCTCTCATCCAAATGCAGTTACTTGAGACTCCAAAGACCCAACATGGCCAAAATGCTAATGCTGAGGCTTCAAGACGCGGCTTCACAAACCACTGAGCTACGTCAAGTTGGCTGCATCTTTTAATTCAATTTATGGTCGCTGTCCACAAAAAATGTCACTTAATTTACTTGGAAAGTTATTTACTGACTACAGCAAGTAGTTTAGGGCTATATTTATCTATTACATCTTCTTCTTTGTAGCATTGGTGATGTTTCTACATGTGTGAACACACCAAAGTCAAAAGCACATCTTCCAATATGGAAAATGTGATTATCCAAGGGGTAGCACCATCCCCTCCACTGTGGACATAAAAAAGGTCTTTATACTAAACTAGCAAACAACTACTACCTAGCTGACTAGCTTAACTATTAACCTAAGCCTAACTGGTGCTAGTTTGATAACAGAGGCAGGAGCTGAAGGAATGTATGAAAGCTTGTTAGCATGTTAGTTGCATACTCACCTGTTTTAGTTGCTTGTTAACAAGTGCTATATGTGCCTAAAACAGTGTAGTTTGTCATAACAGGCTAACAAATATGGCATATTGTTAATAAGTGAATAGACTGGGAAAAAAATAACAAACAGAATGAATATTTTATCTGTTGCTGCTTGTAATATTTTCTGTAGACAGTAGTTATTAAATGCAGCCTCTCTGTGGTCTAAAGGAAAAAAAGGTTGGTAACAGAAGGAGTCAAAGACAAAGGGTTTGTTTTTGATTATTGAACACTATATCTTTTCTCTGGCCATACATCTTCCTCTGCCAGGTCTCCCAGGGGCTTAAAGCAGGCCAACATCACAGGCCAGCACATGAGAAGGAGACACAGACAATGGTACCTGCAGGTCCCTATCCAAGCTCAGGAGATGCCACTGGGGCCTCATTGACAAATTGTCCTTGTCTGGCCGCATGAGAGAGTGGGGATTGCGGTAATTGCATATTTCCTTCTAATTGCATTTGTCACATGTGGGGTCTGCTGCTGTGGAGCCAGGTCTAAGACCTTTCTCAGTGATGTGTTAAACCAAACAGCTGAACTCTCACCTGCACCAGGAGAAGGCGATGCGCAAGAAGAGGCCTGCAAAGAGGGCAATAAATTATGCAGTGGCACAAAACATCAGCAGAGCAGCAGTGGAAGTCGGGCACAGACGGAGATTCGCTGCAGGTCCATTAAAGTCTCGGGCTTGGTCATGGAGGACTTGACTCAGTGATGCTGTTTAAGGACAGTCAAGGGCTTGTCCCTGCATGATTACAACAAATGAAGCACATATTACTTTCATAGACCAAAGAAAATCATCAGAGGATTTAGCATTAGAAATTTTTTTGTACTTTTATTGCAACTCAAGCACTATATTGTTTGCTTCTGCAAAGATAAATTAATAACCCCTTGTAATAAATACAAGGTTTTATCATATTTCGTGCAAGAATATAAAAGAATACAAATTGTTGTATTTGTTGTTGAGCTACCACTTGTCATTCAGTCTTATTTTCAGTTAAATGTTAGAAAACATTGAAATATGGCCATTCTTCAAAGCGTTTTCTTCAGATGTCTTTCATCCTTTCAACAACCCAAACCTCAAAGATTTTCTGTTATTAAGCATTAAAATAAAGAAAAAATCAGTAATTTTTTCCCAGATATTTAGCGATTGCCAAAATAAGTCTTGTACCTTTTTTTTTTTTTTTTCCTTCCCCCAGTTCTAATTTCAGTCCTGTCTCTCGTGTTTCAGTCCTGTTTCCCTGCTTCAGCAAAGTTTCATGTCGGGGTGGTGGCAATAATAACAAGCAGCTCTCATCTTGGCTTCTGTTGCCTTGTGATATGCGGCCAGGCTGCTGCATTATACAGAGGGGTTGTACAACTACATTTTAATCCACTCGTGTTTCTGGCCTGATAAAAGGATTCTCTCCATCTCTTTCTGTTTAATTCACACCATCATCAATCAAATGTGTCCCTGTCCCCCCCCCCCTCCTTCCCATCCTCCTCCTGGGTTTTGGGGATCTGCAGCAGATAGGTTGGGGGTCCCCCGAGGGGGTTAGGGACAAGACGGACCGGTCACAGATGCCACAGAAATTAAAATGCAAGAGTCTGTGCAAGGTGTTACATTTCTCAGACATGCTCATTTGCAGTAATATCTGAGCGACATAAGGAGGCTTATCTGTGATTTTACATATGACGCTCATAAGATTATGTGAATATGATAAATAAATTGCTCCTTGGCTGTGCTATCTCCACATTGTGACTACAAGTGTGGAAGATTCCTTAGACTGTTTTTGTCTCCTACCATTGTCTGCACATGACAGTCGCCACAGGCTACTTAGTAATGAATATGTGCCTGTAGCATGTGTGCTGCGTGAGGCCTATGAATAGAGTAAATATGCACATCTCTGCACAACAGGTCAGCGTCTGATCACAAATAGAAGAGAATATGATCAACCGCAGAATGGGCTTCTGAAACTACAAAGGAATTATGTATAAACAACTGCTCAGTGTGTGACTAAAGTGTCACTTGATGATGTCTGATATCCCAGCAAACCCTTTTTGTCTAAATAAGGCTCCCATTCTGTGGTCCTCATTGTCTTTCATAAACGTCCATAAAGCTCTGATGGTAGTTCTCTTTATGTGACACATGAATATACACTCCGCTGACAGGTAATATAAAAATAGAATCATTTTGAAAAGCCTATGTTGAACTATTTCATGACACACATATAAAAGAAAAGCATTTCTAGCAGATTTGTAAGTGTAACATGAGTAGCAGTGACTTGTGATGTTGTTTCATCCTACAGGAGAGCTGCTTCATCTTCATAAAGCTTTAAGATGACAAAAGTCAAGATTCTTACAAAGCCATATATGTTTTCATTCATCAGTTTGTGCACACATACATCAACCCTGCATAGACCTATAAATATGCATATGCGATCAAATTACCCACAAATTCCTTTGAAACAAAAGAGGTGTAAAAAAACATTTTAAAGGGGACCTGTTATGTTCACAGCTCCCTATGTCATTGTCCCAGGTTTCTGCAGTGTTTGTGTTTTGGTCCCTGGTTTATTTGTTAGTTTTGTTGTGTTCCTTCATCCTGTGTTCCTCTGGCCCGGTCACCCTGTTTATTGTTGATCTTCAGGTTAGTTTTCTCACAAGTCTTTTTTGTTTGTTTGTTACTTCTTGCTTTCGATCCTTTCCCTTGTCTGCCCCGCCCTCATTGTTTTCGCCTGCGTTTGATTGCGTCCACCTGTGTCTTGTTCCCATTTGTGAGTTTATGTACACTTACTGGCTGTTCTGTTAGGTTCACTGTTCAGCTCCTTGTTAACAAAAATATTTAATCAGGCAATCACACAGCAGTTAACTCACTGCATTTATGCATGTAGTCATGGTCAAGAAGACCAGCTGAAGGTCAAACCAAGCATCAGAATGGAGAAGAAAGGTGATTTAAGTGACTTTGAATGTGACATGGTTGTTGGTGCAAGATGGGCTGGTCTGAGTACTGCTGATCCTCTGGGATTCTCCTACAGAACCATCTCTAGGCTTTTTAGAGAGTGGTATTAAAGAGACAAAATATCCAGTGAGCAGCAGTTCTCCAGAAGAAAATGCTTTGTTGGTGCCAGCAGTCAGAGGAGAATTGCTTCAGGATAATGGGAAGGCAGCAGTAACTGAAATAACCACTTGTTACAAGCAAAGTATGCAGACGAGCATCTCTTAACACTTAACACAGACCACACTGGGTACCACTCATCAGCTAAGAACAGAAAACTAAGGCTACAATTTGCACGGGCTCAAAAATAGAAGATTGGAAAAATGTTGTTTGGTCTGCTGCAATATTCAAATGGTACGGTCAAAATCTGGTGAAAGTAGCATGAAAGCATGGATCCATCTTACCTTGAATCAGTGGTTCAGGCCGCTGCTGGTGGTGTAATGATGTGAGGAATATTTTGTTGGTACACTTTAGTACCAATTAAACATCGTTTCAACACCACAGCCTACCTGAGTATTGTTGCTGACAGCCCATCCCTTTATGATTGCAGTGTACCCATCTTCTGATGGCTGCTTCCAGCAGGATATCTCACCATGTCACCATGTGTGTGTGTGAGAGAGAGAAAGCATAATTGGTCAACTTTAAAAAGTAATACTGATTTCACATTTATTTAGATTATGTGACCTCCCCTTCAATGTCATCTTCTCATCCAGTTCAGGACCACTTCTAGTGCTACTTCTTCATGCTACTGCTTCATGTAAGTTCCTTTCTCTCTGTGATTTCATCACCGATCTTAACCTTGCAAGAAGAGCAAACGCCAAATTCTCTTTCACAATGACAAAGCTTTCATGTCGAGGATGATCACTAGGGTTGAGAGCTGGGTCTCTAGCTATAATCAGGAGACCAAACCTCAGTTTTCAGTTCAGTTCCCAAGCCTGAAGGCAGTGTCCTTTAAGACTTTTGCAGGGCTGTGCACCATGAATTCATCCCCCAGAGTCAGACTGGTAACGAAGAATTCTACTTTACTGTCCTGAGGCGCCTGAGGAAGGACGCTCAGAGAAAATGACCTGAGCTTTGGTGGAGGACATTGAGCTCACATCACAAAGGCACAATAGATGGACAAAAGTGTTACAATTCTGACAGAATGGACTACCTTAAAGAGGATATCAGTCAAATTTAAATCACGCATATTCTCTTTTTATTTGTGTGGGCCTCACTGTTCCTGGAAATATCTCCTGGCACTAAGAGTAAAACAATATGTAGCCAACTTTGCGAATTAGGAACACGTAGAAAATGACTAAAATGTTTAATATGTGTAAATCAAATTCCAAGAAATACAGGGAAAAAGCACACATTTTTAAATAGCTTGGCATTTAGCTCAGATTCACGCGGATTTACCCTGGTATAAGTGTGCATTCAGACTGAAAACAAAGGAAGGAGCAGAGCTGGTCTCCATTCAGGTACTGGCAAGAGTCCAGTTGGTGGAACGATCCCTGAACTTTTAAGCTTATTTTATAAGCTGATGTGACAGTGTGCACTAACAGAAACAGCAATACACATATAACACACATTTCTTTGTTGTATTTTTTTTAAGATTTGATCCAACATTACATGTAACACTGTCGCTGCTTGCATGGCTTAATAACCAATCAAATTTCTGTGAGTCAAATTCTGTCAAGTAATTGGCTTTTCATTGCGTTAAAGGCAAAGTTACATTCCTGATCTCAGAAACAAAGTAGGTTCTGATAACCCGGCAGTCTGTTGGCTGTAAGGCAGCAGCAGCAGCTCCGGTGCACCATCTGTCCCACACGGGAGGCGTTCAGACACAGCATTGAGCTGTTAGTTATATTTTAAGCACTCATATTCTGACGTACAGTCACTTCAGATATATGCCTGAAAGAAAAATAGACCTAAAATGTTAAATTATTGTTGCATCTATGGATGTATAGTGTGAGTAAAAAGTGAGCCATTGTTCTCCCTGTGCAGACAGCTGGACTGATTAAAATTGTAGTGTATCGCTCAGATGTGTGTAAAACCACACACATACAGAGAACTGTGGGTGTACCACAAAAACATGCCAAGATAGAATATAATTTGTACTCAGTCTGACTCTGTTGCAGGGTCAAGACCTCTGTAATAAAAATTTCCTGACAGTTTCTCTTGCTTTCCTTCCTGTTTGCTAAACCTTGAGTGTTTTGCACAGGCTGCTCTGTCACGTAAAGGCCCAAGACAGACTTGTATGCTGGCAACATTTTATCTGTTTTGAAAGGACAACGGATGCAAACATGCACAGTGTAGTTATGTAGTGTAACAGGCTGCTTTTCCACTCTGTGGTCCTGTAATATAACAGCAGGTGGCAGGTGTGGGAGGAGGGGAAAGTAAACGTGCCCCCCCCCTTACACTCTTTCTGAACAGTTCAATTTGACTAAAGGATTAAGTGTCCAACATTAATCGTGGGCTAATCTTGTAGATTCAGGCAAGTGGTTCCTGAAAGTCAGTACAGCTATAATCTATAATTTAATCAGATAATGTCATCAGAGTTTATAGAGCAAAACGGAAAGTTTACAGACAGTTTGCTTTCAGCTGATCACCTCCACGCACTCTGGGATTTGTTTTTATACTGAAATAAATCTGTTTTCAATACAAAAGAAGATGCAAACGTTGCAGTTGAGCAAGATTAAGTAACTGCCTGATGTACTATAACCTATAAACAGGAGGTTTAAATCATGAAATCTGAACTTATGCAAATGCTGTATTATTAATTAAATGCCAGCAATGCACAGTTTACATTCGGTCTCTGAAACACAAAAATGTTCCATTTGTACAATGAGTTGCAGCTAATTCAGGTTTTATAATCTTCAGCGTTTTATTACGTTAGTGAAACATGACACATAAAAACATTGCTTTTGCTCTCACTGTAACTACGGCCCTACTTCATAGTCGTAGTTAGTTTGTGGGACAAAAGTATAAATATTTAATTGCGAGTAAATAATTCAACACCTGTGTATTCCTCTGTGGTTCACTACAAGCTCTGATCCAGTCACTTCAAGACATCTTTTGTGGATGGAGAGCCCCTCAGCCTAAATGACACTTGGCCAAATAGCACTTAAGTACATACTCAATATTTTAACAGGACCATGCAAGGAAGCTGTGGAGTGGTTGAGCAGTTTAAAGCAGAACAGGTGGATTGTTCTTCCTGTGGAGGCTCAAACATGAAGCTCTTATTAGTGACTGAAGAGCTTTCTGCTCAGTTCTAGTCATATTCACTGAGAAGAGCGAGCTGTGATATAAGTTGACAATTATCATTATATCGTTGGAATCTGTATGTCACAGTATGCACATAGATGCATTTTGAAGAATGAGGCAAATCCATGAATAGATCAAAAAAACATCATGTTAGTGTTTAATGTGAGAACTTTTTCATTTGAAGTGCAAGGAAATAAGTAAGTCTGGCAGCATCAGTATTTTTGCTGAATTTGTGTTACCCTGTTCTCAATCAGATGGCATCCTTTTTCTTAAAGAATGGCTTTGAGATCCTTTGGCATCCGTGGTGTGGTGCAATAGTGAAACAGATCTGTCTCTCTCAGCTCATCTCATATGGTTGCTTGTAAAGGACCCCTAGGCATAACATTTAAATGCACTGCATAAGTGATCATACCATGATCTTTTCTAAAATCCAGTCAAGTAGTTTTTGGTGTGTAAACTGCAGCAAGTGAATGGAAAAAGAAACGAAAAGTAAAATCCAAGTGGAACAATAAACAAAATACAAACCTCCAAACATGACATAGTTTACTCCACAACTGCCACTCTAACCTTCTAATATAGACTTTATTGCTGTTTAAGAGAGGTCATCTCTCTGCATCTAATATTGCTGCTTTCAGTCCATCGAGGCACTGATGCTAAAGGATACTTTGTGTATATCACTGCAACACCAGGAGCATCTGACAGGATGGCAGTATTTGAACCCTTAGGATGATCTTCATCAATGTATATTGTTGCCTTTGCTCTTCTTTAATGCTGTTGCACTTATTGCATATAAACACCTAGTTAAATGGGCCATAACTGGCAATGGACCATTGGCACCCCTTGGTAACATTTTGTTAAGTGCGACAAGAACAAATGAAGCTTCAGCAGTTTAAATGAAAAAGCAGAAAACTAGAGCAAGCAGACATTTCTCTTCAGTTTCAGCTCTTCCATTTTATCATTATAGCAAACTGAGCCTTCCTAACATTAAACTACACCTAGTACAAAAATGGTAGTTGCCAACAGTAGTCAGCTGAATAGCTGTTGAGCTCTGTGGTGCAAAGGAATAAACTATGATTCAGACAAGACTTGGAAGTAATTCGCTGTCAGTTCTGGTCACATTTTAGGATTTGTTGCCAGTCAAATATTTCAAGATATATCACAGCAAAGCTCACATCAGCTGCACTTTTTCTGCTCCAGTTCTGGTAATCAAATTTACCAAACGGTAACCTGAGCTCTCCCAGAATCACTGTTGAAATGGTCATTGAAAAAGCTCTGATTAATGCTCTGTTGATGAGAAAATTAACTTATATACACTTCATTATAAACCCAGCAGACCTCAAGGACCCAGACTTTTATGAAGCTGGGACCAGATGTCATCCAGCCACAGCCCCAATTAATCTTTGGGCCTTGTAACACGCCCCAAGAAACAAAAAAAAAAAAAAACCTGATTGGGTGTGGAGGGCAGAGACAGTGAGTAGAAAGCGAGGGTGAGAGATGCTATCCGGGGAGCAGCCGGCCCTGGCGAGTCTGCAGAGGATGAGATAAGAAGTGGGCGGCTGTGGTGGAGCCTGGGTCTCAGAGTGGAGGCTGAGGTTATTCATTGCTCTGCCGTGAAAGCTTGAGAAGATTACCCAGAGCCTGGTTGGCAGTGATACAAGGGGGGACAGGCAGAGGGGGCCCCCCTCTCACCCCTTTGTTCCCCATCCATCTGCTTGAATCTCACAATGGCTCATCAGGACCAAGTAGGGTGGAGGGGTGGAGCAGCGGAGGCTTGCAGAATGGGAGGAAGTGAGAGGGTGGGGTGGGGCTGAAAGGAGGAGGGGGCAACCTGCAAGACATTGGGAGGTAATGCGAGGCGGCATAGGGAGAGTGCGGCTGAAAGGAGGGAGAGATAGTGCAGGACGAGGAATGAATCCTGGTGCTTGTTGAGATTGAATGAATGGTGCTGCAGCTGACAAGCTCTGACAGACTACATTGGGAAGGGCCGGGGAGGCGGGTGTTCATATTGTTATTTCCTGGGAGGTAATGGGCTGGCAGCTCCTCTTCACTCTGAATAATCAGTACTTTGGTTGGACTCAGACACCACTTCAAACCATGATAAATACACCTCTCAAAACCCTCGTCACCAAGAGGATAGCATTTGTCTCTAAATGCCTTGACCACCATATTTATCTTGTTGAGGAATGATCAGATGATGAAGGGGGCTTTCTTCCATTACGCAGGTAATTATAGGTGTTTTTACACAAGAAAAACCCCAGCTCCACCTTTCCTTTACAGCAGGGGGCTTTACAGTTCATTGCACTGATGGTGGTGAGGAATGGTTTTAAGGCTGAAATAGATCCAGTTCAGGCTTTATTGTGTGGTCTGTGGCTGCCAAGAAAATGTTTATGCTCAAATACATGAGCATGCACTCAGCTGTTTGGTACTTTAACATAGTTATTTGTTCAACATGGTAACAGTTCGCCATAATCTGCTACTGCACTTGATGATTCACTGCATGCATTTGAGAGAGCAGGACTGCTGCAGGCCTTTCTCAGGGAAAGGAGGGCAGATTTCTTTTTTTCTTTTTCTTTTTTTTATTCGAAGTGCAGCAGGATCTATTAATGGCTGTTCATCATGATGTAAGACTCACTGACTTGCTGAGATCCAGCACTCTTTTTCAGCCTTCATAACTAGCTCAATGTAACAGCATTTATGAAAAAGACTGTAAATCTCCTGCTAAATACTGAAGACTTGGAGCTCAGGAATCACGTTTGACCAGTTCAGTCAGCAAAGGATTTATCTTCTTATACATCCTATCAAACAAGGTTAGATTTTCTCAACATGTTGCCCCGGTACCCCCTCCTGAAAGTCTGACACTTGGGTCAACCCATCTTTTGATTGTTCTCAGTGTAACTAGTTCATGTGTGACTGTATGAATAGCTAGAGGCTATTACACTGCTGAATATGAATAGCAGACCAATTACTCTGGCCCAGATGGAGCTGTGTGCTCCTTGGAGAATGCTCTATCCTTGGCTAACACCCATGCACATGCACACAAAAGTCCCAAGACCCTGCACTCTCTTGGTACTGAATGTAAAGGGAACTCAAAAAAGGCTAATGAGGCACATAAATATAAATTTCAAACTATCATAAGTCTTTAACAGCATTGTGGATCAACAGTGTTTTGATTAATTGCTTAGCAGTGATGGATAAACTCAGCAAAATTGCCATTTTAATACATGCAAACCTCAGAGGACAAAAGCGCACAGTTTAAGCATTTCAGCTGACCAAAACTGAGCAAACGGATGTTATAGCTGAATCCCTCTCCGTCCCAGAGGAGCTTTTACTGGGATGCTCCCAAAAGAATCCAATCTCAAACCAAGCCAGTGTAACTGGCGCTCGCACACACAGTGGACATATGGCCAATCTCCCATCGTCTGCTGTGCTATTTACGGCTCAGTAGTCTGTCATTTGTTTTGCCTTTTAGAAACCAGTATGACACCTGTTTGAATTCTCAATAAAAGCCTTTTTTATGTCTGGGAGAAGGCTGTTGTCACTTAATCTTTCTCTCTACATCACTGATGATTGGCACTGTGGTTTTCTTATGAGATTGACAGTAATGTGTTTGTTTTTGTTGATGGAAATTTGTGCTCACAATGATTGTCAAACCAGCCATCAAAACTTAAAGAATCAGAGAATTGTTGAAGCATCCATGTGCATCTGGACATGAATGAAAGGAGCACTTAATTTCCTTTTTACACACAAACAGCACATGTTCAGTGGCACTATAAAGAACTGCTGACTGGTTGGAATAATCACCACTGCGTGGTCCATTATCTCATCTTCGTACTATGCTACACAATTAATGTTTAAAGCCTGGGCTGTGCGGAGCGAAGAGAAACTACACATAATGGAAAGATAGGAAGAGCTAAACTACTTAAAATTAAAAGCACACATCCAATCAATAGCAGCACTATGAAGCAACAGTTTAAAGTGGACCTACTCTGCTTTTTTCCAGCTCCATAATCCTTATCTATGCTTTATACTGGGCTTCAGTGCAGCGCCGCACTATGTACACTGTCTAAAACAAGGTGTTTTAGATCCCCTCCCTTTAAGCCAACTTTCTTTTGATTGCTTGAGTATCACAAACAGAAGGTCTTAACAAAAGTCTTCTCTACTCACAGCCAGATCTGTGAACCTCAGATGACCATAATGGAAATTTCCCCTCTCACTGACATCATACAGAGCCAAGAGTAGAAAAAAGAAAAGACTTCTAACTGGTAATATTTAGTATTTACAGAGTGTTTATAGCTTCCGTAATTTAACATGGATGAGTCTGATTGCCTCCAACTTGACTGTTGCATCAGCAGACAGGGAGTGAGGTAGGGCACATTCAAAAGGCTCTATGAGTGCACCTGTGAAAATCAGAAAACATGCCGGCTTTAAAATTGGCTGCCAGTTACACTTGGCAGCTGTTGGCGTACTCCATATGTGTGCAACATGAACAGTCTAAACTTTCTAATCATTTAATTACTGATAATTAATGTACACTTCTGAGCTGCCTACTAGTGTTAACAGTACAATTTTTCTGCAAATCTTATATGATGACAGTAATGTGCAATAGGTGGAATATATTAAATATCCAATTATAATATTGCAAGAAGAGAAGAGAAAGGCCTTTTTAAGAAACACTTCCTCTTTTTGACATAAGTGCATTTAACTGAATATTCCTCACTGGGCCACTGAGGCTTAACCTGTGTTATGTTTTACTCCCAAAAGTCAAACACTTTATAATACACAGATTACATTATTGTGTTTTAAAAATACTAGCTGTCACTCCTCTGTGTGTGTGTGTGTGTGTGTGTGTGTGTGTGTGTGTGTGTGTGTGTGTAATAACCAATATAATAAATTGCCACCTGTGGGGAATTTCAACTCAGGTCAGAAACCTACAGGTTTTATGCTGATTCGTGTTTTTCGACTCAGTGTATTTTAATCCCTGGAACCACAGAGCATTTAAACCTCCATGTAGGGAAATAGAACATTTATTTTACGAGTCACTAATTTCCTTGTTTTCCTTGAAGGTTTACCACGAGGAGTAATATAAATCAGTACTGCTTAATGGAAAACGTTTCATTTTGGGGGAGTTTATGAGCAGTTGTTGATATCCTTGGAAGTGACTTATTTAAATAAAATGAAGAAAATATAATTTAACAGCTAAATGGATAAATGTGAAAAAATGAAAGAAAGAGATGCCATCACAGTAAGTGACCTGCACACAATCTTTATGCTGACAGTCAGACAGTAAGTCATTGATTCTCAGAGGACTGTGCTATGTAATATTATCTCTGTGACTCTGGGTTTGAGCAGTGGCTGAAGAAATGAATCATGTTTTAACCTTATACTTGCATGCCCAATCAATAGCAACAGTTTTCACTTCTGTGTTTTTAATGATCGCTTCTTCCGTTAATTTGTCAGAAAGGCTTCATTCAGGGATCAAAGGTTGTTTCCAGACCATAACAGATGTTTGCTTAGAGGTCTCTAGACCATAGGAGGCAAATGCACAAGGCCCAGGGGGGACTGTGTGTCCCTGGATGTGGAGTCATCTTTTGTAAATGTGCTGAAATGCCTTCCTCCTCCACTAGCTGTAAGTGCAGGAGACAGCCACAGGCGCGATGCACCAAATAGAAGAAAGAAAAAACAGACAGGACAAAATAAATGACTGTTGTTAGGATTCAGGAAGGACAGATTAGTTTGACATGAGTATAAAGAGCGATCTTGACTATTAACCATTTTCTGTATGTTTTAATCACTGTAATTACAAAGGTTTGAGTGTTACAGTGTTCATGTGAGGCTGTGCTACACTTATATGCTCGCAGTGACAATGAAAACACGGGGATGTTTCAGTTTTGTGTTTACCCCGTTTACCACAGTGGTTTATCGTGTTAGTAAGCTGATTACTACTACATACAAATTACAGCTGAGGCAAATAAAAATGGAAATGACCTCTAGAACCGTGCATCTAAGGATTTTCTGATGTGGCACCTCCATCAACAGGGGGAAAAAAAGCATTTGCTGTCTCAAAACATCCATACTGACAATTTCTAGTCTGAGAGCATAAGGCCATTCATACTATCAATCACAGCTATGATCTGAGTGCCTAGGTGGTGTAGTCAGAAGGATGTGTGAAGCACTCAACTCAGTGGTCACCATCTTCCCTTTACATTGTGATCTCTGATCAGATGTCATGGTTTTGGATCTTGGTTGTTTCCAGGTTCAAGATGTTTCCGGTTTTATTTTGTAATGCCATGTCAGTTTTACTTCCGGTATCTGTTAGTTTTCCCGCTGTGTGAATTTGCTGAACTCGATTTGTCACACCCATGTGTATGACCCCCGTTTGAATTAAAGAACTGGATTTTGCACACAGAGGGCCAATGTAACTCAAATCCGTTTACTCATCTACTGTTCTTAAATACAATTTTAGGTCATTGTACTTAATGCCACTTTCTACTTTTAATCCATTACCATTAAAAGAGGAATCCTGTTTATCTGCTCTGTCGCATCAGAAGAGGAAAGAAACAAAATAAAGGAAAAATACTGACTATTGACCATATTGTTATATATCAGTTCTATCAATTTATTTTGATTTTGTTATTTTCCTACAAAATGTATCTTTATTATCTTACTATCTTTATTATTTCAACTATAAACCAGCACAAATTTTATATCACAGAGCAGATATCTGCCAATGACATTGATTAATGCCATCTTATTTAGAAATATCAGCCAATGTATCTATGCATCTGTATCCTTCCAGAACTTCAGTCGTTTAATTTCACCTGTGCAGATTTGATACAACAGCTAGCCTCTGACATTCAGCTAATTCATTTAATTTTGATCAGGCTAGTATCAGCAGATACCAATATCCAGCTTTTATATTTGATATTTTCTTAAACATAATATTGGTGTATTAGTAATTAAACTTTCAGTTAGTTCGAATTTCAAAACTTGCCAAAACACCACAGCTAAAGCCACATTGCAAGGCTAAAACTAAAACAACGACACAAACGGTTTTGCTCCACAGAACTTTTATGGAGCCTGATAATGAGCAGATCCATGCTGAGAAGAGCTTCCTGTCCTCCTCTGCATTTGGATGATCGTATGGCCACCAACGCAGGAGACATACTGTAGCACCGCAACCTCTTATGAAGGGCACCGGATGCAAAGCTCAGGTTTAGTGTCACCCTCTGGCCACAGAGTGCTGAGTCAGTCGCCAGTGACAAGGTCTCTTCGCCCTGCTTTCACCCTGACAGCTGAATTATTCATTAAAGGAAAGGAAAACACAGGGGACCCTGCTAATTTCTCAATGGGATTGTTGGCCGTCCTCACAGTAGGCTGTCCAATGAAAAGACGAGCTCAGAGGGCCAGTTTAAAATGATCAGTGACTATTTTACTCAATATATTTATGAAATGGACATCACCGGCTATCCACACAATTAAAAGTGCTCTCAGTGACTCATTGACTTGTGGCAGAGCGGATGGATCTTGTGTTTCCTGAACTGATATGGCATTAGCTGCTTTCAAGGACACTGAATGGCGATGTGTGGGAGTCTGAATCAGCCCCTCGCAGATTTATTGAGTGCACTCACACCATCGGATACATCCAGCATCGGCTCGAGTTGTTTTAAAGGTTGGGGACTTTGCCAGTGTCGTCATCAAAGAGAGTGTGTCTATATTGGCATCCTTTCATAACTGGCAGCAAGCCACTAAGGCACGCAGAGGTTAACTTAGCATATGACATTCTCCCCAGCACAGAATCCCCATAATAAACTAAATCACGTTAAAGTGGGAGTGTACAGGGAGAGAGGGGCACCATACATACGGCACATTTAACTATTCCACTTACAGAGCAACAAGGGGGTCAATAATCTGCACGACATAATGAAATAAATCATTAAAGTTTTTTTTAAACACTCATTAGTTGCAGCCAAACACATAAGTCCTGTGATACCAGTTAATAGGAAGAACAAAATCCTAATGTTACACACATTTAATACGTCACAAATGTTACATTTTGTTTTATCGCAGCAGAAAAAAAAAGGAAACCAACAAGGCAACAGCACAATACATGCTTCTTTTCTGGTATCAATTATTTATTTATAATTTCTTTTTTATATATTATCTACATTAAGTATGAACAGACCCAACACAGAATAACTCTGGATCAGATTATGTATCCAACATATCTCTGAAAGGTTCAATATTTACAAGGTCAGTGGTATCAAAAATCATATTCCTGTGAGCTCTTTGGAGGCAGATTTTATTCACTGTAATGCCTCTCAAAGTCACCCAGTAAAGAAAATGTTCCACCCTCCTGATAAAGGCTTAAAATTAATTAATAAGAATAAAACAGTACACAGTGTGGTTGCACAGGCTCACTTTTTTTTTTTTTATTCTGATTGAAGATTTCAGGTCAGCAGTTTGCACAGGATGTGATTTCATATGGTGTAGTGTTCAAATGTGCAAATGCCCATGCACTTAATAACAAGATTCTAACATGTGCAAAAGTGATTAATATGTCCTGCATTCGTCTTCCTCAAGGGCTATCTTATCTCTTGCACATGTCTGATTAGCTCCCAAAGATATAGATAGCTACAGTCTCTTCAGGCTTGTAGTGGCTGTGCTGGCTCTAAATCCCAAAAGACTTTGCATTAAAAAAACAAATTCTGCAGAGGAGGAGCTCAGCTCGGATGCTGCCATGTTTTGAAAGAGCAAACACGCATATGTCTACAGGCATTATTGTCAAGGATGCTGGAGCAGGGTGCATGGAAAGAAAGTAATCAGGTTGAATTGTTTATGTGGTGTAACTTTTCTTCTGATGGTTGCATTCCACCTCTCTGGAAACCAGTTGAAATCCCAGTTTGGGGATGTTTATTCATATTAGACTGTTTATTTGCCAATATCAGCCAATACCAAATATTATACTCCAGGTAGACATTTGGCTTGTGCGTTGTTATGTGCTGATATTCTAACAGCTCACCAAAATATAAAAAAATGTATATAAAGGTACTAACAAGTTATGATTGCCAGTGGTATGTTGAAATACTTGGAAAACTAGTACACCATGAGTACCAGTTTTAGGGAGGCGGGAGTGCTGCACAAGGTGAAATGCACACATTTTTAGTCAGTGTTTGTTTTGACTATGTGGCTTTTGTTGGTAACTCTCATTTTTTGTGCTGTGTTTATAGTTTTTTTTAAACATCAGTGAAATGAGGAAGTTACTTTCCTTGGCACCACAGGTGTTTGTCAGTGTTGGAAAGGTTTAACTGCAGTGAAGGCCCAAATAGAAGAGTTTAAATTAAGGAGAAATTCTGCCCTGGTCTCATTGTGAACTGCTGTATCAGAGTATGACATCAAGTGTGGAAGAATTAAATATACAGCGTTGCATTTTTCCCTTGTCAACAACACCGGGCTGCTTTAAAATGTTACCACTGACAGTGGGGTGCAGTTTAAGAGCTCTGGCCTTAGAAGGAGACTCAGTGGGGTTTCCACAGTGGATGGGGAATGAAAAACCTTCAAAAAAAAGATTTGAATTTGTCAAGTTTACAGGTGTGAAGAGATGTAAAATATAAGCTATGGGTACGGGGGGGGGGGTTGTTTGTTTGCTTTTTACCCTTCTAATATAGAAAACAGGCAATCTCACATATTCGAGGATAGCACAACTTTCTGTCATGATAATTTGTTCATTTGCATGACTTTCCTCCTGAATTTCAGCAAAGTGAGGCACTCTGAGTAAAACACATACAGGAATATTTAATGCTAAAGGCATTCAGTGCCACCATCAAGAAGCTTTTCTAATGTTCGCAGAGAGGATATGGTGCTCACAAACAGGCATTTAATGCAAACTCAGCAGGATATAAAAATCTGTTGTTATAGCATGTAAGAAAGACCAAATCTTTTTGTCCTTTTTACCTCTGTTTTTTTCACTTCATGTATATCTTTACATCTGGTTATAGGGAAGATAAAAGCCTCAATATGCTAATTTTATTAGAATGTACACTATCAGCGCTTCCCCGTGGCTCTGTTTGTACTACTTACACACCGAGCGTCTTGCCACGTTGGCTTGTCATCTCTTTCCACTTTAAATATCAGTTTCATGACTACAGAGAGAGTAAAAGAGATACACTTCTAAGAGCAAAGGTTCCAGCAGGAGCATAACCACAAATCACATATTTTCTGCAGCCTCCTTCTCCAGAAACATGCATTTATGCACACAGATAGATGCCGACCTGCACGCAGGCACATTTAGCCACAACCACACATCCTCACAGCAACAGATGGACGGCCTTGAGGCAGAGCCTGGGAGACTTGTGTGAGGGGTAGAGCTGCCAATTGATTGCTAAGATCAGGTGCGCGTCTACACAAAGGCACCTCCTGCTCTTTTCAAGTATCAGGGTTTGCTAGCCTCAGGACAAATGGGGACACAAAACAACAGTGGCATCTGTGGCAGGTAATGATCCCCCTCACCAAAAATCTGGATAATGACATACCTCGACCATTTGTTGCAGTTAAAATCACTGTTGCTCATTCTGAGCTCCACGTGTGTCCTCCAGCAACATGTGCCGGAGCTGTGAGAGCGGCTTGGTCGAGTTGCAGCCATACATCAGCAGTCAGCCAGTGCTGGAGTGGAGCCAGGGAGAGCGGAGCCGGATGAAACGATTTCAGCTTTTATCTGCTGCTGATCCAACCTGCGTGCATAAGTTAGGCTGCACACACTGCATGAGGTCAAAGGTGGATTAGAGCACACTGTATCGCCTAATGAGCATGTTGCTGTTCTCTCAGTTGGTTATGCTGTGCTTCCCATAACCCCACAACATGTTTATATTGTTTTGTCCTGCAAAAGGTCATCACTTACTCAAAACTCAAAAAGTTCCCATCTAAATATGAATGTTATCGCGGATAAAAATGCTGTTTAGGTTTAGGAAAAGAGTTACTAACCTCAGACAGTGTTGAGAGGTCTAGTTCTTTGACTGGAATTAACTGAGATTATGCCTAATAAAAATAAACAGGTGAGTTATGACAAAGTTTGACCCCTGTGCATCATGTAGAGGGGAATTATCTATTTTCTACCAGGCTGTAAACACGTCTGTTTATTCTGTAAAGCTGGGCAGTTTAACATAGAAGTCTATGGGGACTAGCCCGTTTTAGGAGCAGACTCTCAGTTCATCCGCTGCCTGAAACAACCTGTTTTAGCTCCCTTCCTCTCCTTTCAAGGTACCTTTGATGTGATTGGCTGCCTGTCATAAACAGAAGGTGTAAACAGCAGGTGGGAGGGATTTATCTGCTCAGAGTCAGATGTGCCTCAGATGATCATATTATGGATGTCCACTCTCCCAGACATCATTCAGAGCTGAGGGTAGAAAAAGTATCTAAATTTTTATTTTTTTTATTTTTTTTACAGCAGTCTGAATGGCCTTTGGCTCACGGGGATTACTTGTACATGTATTGGTATTATTTGAAACTTTGGCCACGTCTGATATTTGTAACAGTGTATATAAGACAGAAAATGATGACGAGTATAATAGCTCTGCTTTAATTTCTCTTTGGAAAAATTTAATATCTTTTACATCATGCTAAATAAATTAGCAAACACCAGTTTCAACAGTTAAGGATGCTTCAGATATTAAAATCAAAAGTAAATTCCCTCCAACACTCAAACACAACACTCACTCTGCTTGAGCACACCATCACATTAGATATATGCTGTTAAACTATAAATATCAAATCTTTTTGCACAAAATATTTTTGGCTCATTTGAAGATACTGTATTTGTACTTGAATGCACCTGAATAATGTGTAAGAGGAACAAGAAATGCATGATTGGTTCAAATAAAATGAGCTGTGCCTTTGAGAATTGCAATTTTCATTTGATGTTTGTGCCAAAGTAAAACAACTGTGCAGGAGTTATTTTAGCTGCAGAATCTGGCTGAAACAGGCAAATGGCTCGATAACAATCGCACTGTTCCCAGAGAAGAGTGCACAAGCCAAACAACAACGCACACACTGAATGACCTGTTCACTAAAAGCTCAGCTGATATGTTGAAATACAATCTCCACCTTACTGTGAGTGATTCCATATCATGTTTCCCCACAGTGCCACTGTGGCACGGCTGAGACCAGCTCTGTGCTACCCCTGGATTCAAACATCAACCAACAAGGTCTCTCCTTGATCCCCTCTCCTCTCCTTTTGCTTTAGTAAACACGATAATAGCAGTGCTGTGTTCATGTGGGCTCCATGTTAACACTGTGGCTGTCAAAGGCCATCATGCCCCTTCAAAGGATGATGGCTCTCTAAAGTGGGCTCTCTCAGTAGCAGCCATTTTCCACTTGACTGGCCCCACACACGAAGGGGGACTGGTAGCCCCTAGCAGCTGGGCTCGACTGGTCACTGGGGGTGGGGAGAAGGAGATGAATGGTTGGGTGTAAAGGGAGAGAGCTAATGGCAAGACGAGGAGGGCATCTATATGCATCGAGAGGTGTTTTTGGTATTTTGTCCTAAAATATACCCCTTATGTTACCCTCCGAAACACCTCTGATAATGTTCTTACAGCCCAGGTGTGTTTATGCATTTAGGATGATCTGCTCATTGTCACTTTCCATCAAATACCTGACTTATATTTGCAGTCACTGGCACTGGAATAAAGTGTTATTTTGCATGTCAGCTGAAATATTCTGTTGCTCTGCAAAAACCTGGCATATTGCTTGCACTCCTTAATGAGAAACAGACTGCCAGTATCTCATCAGGAACCGGGAACCAGAGCCCATTGAGATGTTATGATATGAATGATAATTCAGCAAGTGTGTTTGCTCTGCTATATGGGCTTTGTGTCAACACTCTGGGTCCAGCCAGGTCTCGCTCGGGACAGAGCGAGCAGGATGCATTTTCATAAATCATTTCTTGACACCAAATCAAAGTTATGTGGTTGGCAGACTGTAGCCTGTAAATTGCCTTTGCATTGACAATGCAAAGACCCTCTGCTGGGAATTAAGTAGTTCACTAGCTATTTATGGCTAGAAAATTAAGATGACCTTTTCCCAAAATGTGATGATGGTGCTTTCAATACAAACTCGCGCACAGAAGAGAAGTGCGTTATCATATATTGGAAGTGTAAATCATTCATTTAAAAGCTGCACACACAGAAGCAAGCCTGCTTTTGTTGCCCATGCATGATGCACTAGCTCTACACTACCCACAGTATGGAGGTAATAATTAGCTCACTACAGCAGGGTAACAAGTTTGCACCCCCGTCCTGCTGTGCAGCACTGTAATTGGTCCCCTCATGTGGCACCGTCAGGCCCCAGAACAAAGGGTTCCCAGAGGGGGAATCTATGCTGACCTATGCTGAACCTTCCACAACAATGACAGGCAGGAAGCATTTACATATGCTGACAGACTTGTCTCTTCCTAGGGTGGAGTGCTAGGCACTTCATTAAAGCAACATCAATACCTGCTGATAGAAAACGAGGAGTGGGCCCGCACGCATCACTGTCTGCTCTGAGACACTATAGTGAAATGACATAGGGCTGTCACATCCAATTTCAAATAAATGGACAGCATTTATTAAACAGAGTGTGTGGAAATTGATGGGGGAGAGGCTGTGAGATGCTGTCAGAGCCGCGCTTGTCTGCATGCATCAGCAATTGGTTTGCCCACAAGCTGTTCACCTGAACGTCAGCTGCCAAAATCTGTCAGCCCCCGGGTACACCCGAGCAAATTTCCACACTTTCTGAGCATTGTTTTTGTTATTCTTGACCTAAAAAAATAAAAAGCCGTTTACATTCTTTTTGTGTGGCCCTGCTTCCACATTGTGTCTTGTCAAAGAGGCTAACATGCTTTTCAGTGAACCCTGAAGAAAAGCATGTGCAAAGTCAGATACAGGTGACATATCTGTCAATTCAGCAGCCACGCTGCAAAAGTGCAGGTGGGTCCATCCACTGATTGCATCATGTTGCCGTGAATTCATTCTCTTATCCAGTTAAAGGAAGGGTAAATCCTCCTTCCAATTGACACACTGCTCATTTAGTTGAGAGGCACAGTAGCTGGCTGGAGGGAGAAGAGCCAGGGGGTGGGGGGGGTGCTGTGGTGGTAGTGGTGGTGAGGAGTGGGGGGAGGGCTCTTTGGGAGGTGTCGACCTGAGCAGATGGACTTCTCAGTCGCGTAGTAAGTGGAGTCTTCACACGGCAGAGGAGACTGCAGGATCTCACAGGACCGGGACACAGCATCCAGGTGGCCAGAGCCCCTCCTGACCAGCTGGAGGAGCGATGGGACCATCTGACACTCGCAGGAAAATGATACACTTCTTTTTGCTGCTTTGTTTTGTCTTGACACAAAAGCCCAGAGCCAATCAAGGAATTTAGCTAATGAAGCGTGGAGAAAATCCTCTTGATTACATACAAGCATTCAAGGTCACATTAGCAACAAGAGAACAGCATTTACACACAGTCTTCAGGTGAACACTTTTACTTTGCAATCATGCTCAGATTTTTTATTTCAAGACAAAAATAATAAACCTCGTACTGTTTGATGTGATTAAGATTTCATACAAAACCATCCTCCCAAATCTGCATCAGCAACTGACTGCAGTGATTTCTGCACAGCTTACACGTACTGCAATGTAGATTCAGCAAATCCAAGTGAGAAAGTCCCATCTGTGCTTCTCCTCCACTGATCCTGGGCCCTGGAGGCTATGTAGGGCTAATTGTGGCCCCATTTTCCCTTCCTTATCTTTTTGTTTTTACTCAGTGTCGGGGTCAGGGAAGCTCCCAAGTGACCAGCGGCAGGAGCAACAGCCATCGGCCCCCGCTGAGCATCAGCAATTAGAGCCCTCCTCCTCCTCCCAGTCTTTTCCTGCAGACAAGGGCCAGGGAACCTCTCGCCTTCCTTCTGAAGGGCACGGGGGGCAGAGAGCAGGAACAGCTGCTAATGGGAAACCACTCTCCGGTTCCCATCAGTGACCAGTGTCCTTCCATACTACTCATAGGATGTGCACCAGCATCTTTGATAGGAATGATGGGATCATTGTGTGTCTGCTTTCTCATAGCTGCTTATCTTGCCTCTAAAGACTAGTTGATGTTTATCAATAAGAGAGCATCCCTGTGCTTGAAAGGCTATATTGCAAGCCTCATACATTTATCGTAGGTATAAAATGTAAGCGGACAATAGCACTTGCTAGACAGATAGTGAAAATACTCTCCATACCACACAAGAATAGAGTCCCTGGATTCAGAAGGATATCTGGATCTGGATTAGTTTCTTATTTTCTAGAGGGCATCAAGGCATCTCCCAATTTATCTCATTTTAATGTGATGTATTTTTGAAGACGTGGTTCAAAATGTCAAATTTTGCCTCATCTCTCAAGGACAAAATGAATCCTTCCAAAAATGCCTGGATCTAAAACTGGACCTAAATATGGATCCAAGGTTAATCGAGTTAGTCGATACATCCATAACTTTTTCAGTAACCCTGACAGACAACCCAAACCAATCACATAACCTCTGTGAGGTGTAAAAAATAAAAAATAAAGCTAGATTTTTAGGGGACAAAATATTTCAGTGGTGGAAAACGCACCACTAATATATCAATGCAAAAATGCCCCGCTACCAGTGGAAGTCCTGCATTCAAAATCCTGCTCAATAGCTAAATTAAAAATAGCCCCTGTGACTCATATAGTATTATGTGCCATTATGTTTTAATACTGATGCAAGAGTATGCAAGCAGCATTTTACAGTATTAGCTTGTCCAAATGGAGTAAGTTCATCTTATCTTATTAAATGTTTAGGTACATTAGTCTAACCTAAGGGTCAGGCCCTGCTGGTGAGTCACAAGATAAATTTAAGGGAAGGTGAGATGATTAACTGGAGAGAAAGGAAGGAAACGATTCTGTTAGACAGATATGTAATCAGCTTTAACCATTCCAGTTCCACTATCTAAATTAAACCATCTTTGAGAGGAAGTCATTGGATTTTGACCTAACCTTACTTACCTAAAGTGGTTTTTTGAAAGTGGCCACAAGTCAATTGGGTGAGATTCATTGGTTTATTTTTAACACTGTGTCATATTTTGCATGTGTTTTGTTTTGTTTTTAATCTCTAAAGTAACTTGTCAAGTAAATATAAGTATCATAAAAGTATCATATTTTCTCTCTGACATGGTTCAGTAAAAGACTGAAGTAGGATAAAATGGAAATATTAATATTAGTGCCCAAAATTGCAGTTATTCAAAATTCCTGAGTAAATCCACTTTACTTGTCTAGATGCAGCCAACAGTATGATGAGCAGCACAATATAAACTGGAGTATTTAATATTTTCTGCAGGACTTATATTGTTTACAATGTCTACGACCGTCCTGCACCAGAACATCCTCCTGATTAGTTAAAGCTGTCACTGGTAGTATGATGCTATAAATAGATGTCCATGTCTTGCCACTCTATCCATCATTTCCACAAATTATAAAATGCATCAACCACCTGTTTTTATGAGTTTTTCATTTTATACATGAGTGATTTTAAAAGCAAAACAGCCCATATAAATATGAGCCTTCAATCTGTTTTAACCCCTTTTATTGTTTCATGCAACCAGTAAACTGTATTTCATGTGGAAGGATTTGTGGTCACGGAGTGCCTGCAGCTTCTGAACGGGCATGTCTTAAAAGAGTGTTTGTGCCATCTAGTGGCCAAATAATGTAAGTTTCATAACTGAACCAAAAAAACACTTTTTGACTGAAAATCAAACAGCTGAACCCCACAGCATATTTCTTATGTTTATTTTAAAGTGTAAATACGTTGTAAAAAAAACACAAAGCTGCAAAGTAAATACAATTAAAACTACAGATGAGAACATTTATACCATTCTCATTACTGGAAAAAGGTAAAAGCAGCTAACTGAGTTGTGTCCAAAGCCAGGGGTAACAAAAACTGGATCACCTCTGAAGCTGAAATGGTTTCCACAGGAATTAAGATGGTGAGTAGCAGCCAGGTGCTGCTAATCAAATGCAGCAAGTGTGACCACCTATAAAAGCAAATCTTTTGGCAGTTTGCTGGTCTGGAGCATTCGAGTGTGTTTTAGCACAATGTCACAATCTTCCCAGGAGTGAACGTCCCAGCAAATTTATCCCAAAGTCAGACTGTGTAATGCTCAGACATACTGCAAAAAAAAACAAAAAAACATAAGAACCCACGAGTTACTGGCTTCGCTTTTTTGTTTATAGACACGAGAATGCTATTGATCCTTTCATCTAGGTCACAGCAAAAAAAAAAAGATCAAATTAAGCTCACGTCCCAAAAGTCTCCAGCTTGTCCTCAGTTCTGTGGTATTAGAGGACACTCAGTGTTGCAGACGTCTCCTGACTCAAAGAGCCGATAAATGTTAACCAGTGGGAACATAATGATGGAGCCCACTAGTGAGCCCATCTGTGTTGCAGCTCCACACCAGACCAAAGCGTTGTGGCTCTGGTCTCTCAGGATGACGCCCACCATGACTTTGACGTAAGACAGCGTTCCAGTAAAGAAGAGCCATGAGAGCACCTGGTGAGAGCAAAATAAGAGCAGGGGCTCAGCAGCTCATCTGGATGATAATCATTATTTTAACAGTGTTTGTGCCTGAAAAACAAACCAGGATCTCACACTGACAGTTCAAACATGTTGTCTTATCATAAGTTATGTGTGAGCAGAGTTTAACAGTCAGTACATTCATGAAGGAGGAGTTTTGTACTTTGTTTTCAGTTTGTTTTTTCTTCACCACACTTCTATTAGAAAACCCATTTATGACTCACTCACAATTATCACCTCTCCCACTGCAGTCCCACGAAGCAAAGGACATGGACTCATAGCTGCCATTGTCATGTTATAGCTGCCAAATCCTGTCCCCACCACTGTCAGAATTCCCAGAAAGACCAGTGACCTGGACACAAAAAATGTCTGTTATCAGCCACAGTTAACTAAATTCTTGGAATCCAGTAGGACAGTACTACAGTCATCCAATTTGAAGAGTTATACCCAGCAAACATGCCCATGCAGGCCCACAGTGGGTAACCATGGGTAAACTGTGGGGCTGTGTGGGCAGGGCGCACCCATACTGTTGTGAAACCTCAACTTGAGCATTTTGAACATCACCAACTTGGTGGTTTGAAATTGGTCAAGATCGGTGATGGTTGAATCTGGCCAAGGGACACCAAGAATTTTTGTCAACTACAACGTTGCCCTACTCTAAAACAAACACTGCTTTATCATCCTTTTTTTTTTTTTTTTTTTAACTCCAATCAGGACCATAATGTTCAAAACAACCTTTGTGGTTTATTAAATAAGACGTGTCTAAGGTTGAGACAATATTATTAACAGGAAAGTGCGTAGTATCATCACAAAGGAACAGTTGGGTCCTTTTACAGTCTGACATCTGTTTGCAGACAGTGGTGCTGCGGTTAGCACTGCTGCCTCACAGTATGAAGGTCCTGGGTTTGAATCTGCAAACGAGCAGCAACCTTTATTTGTGGAGTTTGTGTGTTTTCCCTATGTCTCTGGGAACTCTTTGAGCATGATTTGTTGTCTGTCGGTCTGTCTGTGACAGCCCCCGCCCCCCCAATCCTGAATATATAAGATAGCATCTATTTGTTATTTCCCCACCACAGCAAATGATGGGATTTTATGCTGCATGCTCCTCCTGATGCAAACATTTATGGGTGTGGGTCCCGCACATAAGCTTTTGAGTCCCTGAGGCTTTGGAATATATGTTTGCACAGACCAAGAACTGTGAATGTTGTCCCTCATCTCTCACACAGGACAGACATTAGGAAGTAACAGGAAGTAAAGTCTGTTTCAGTGTTCATCAAGACACCTGATTATTGGTTTAAGACGGACTTAAAAATGGAAAAACTCTTCTATAAAATATTTTTACCTGTTCTGGACAAACATTGCAAGCGTACAGGCCAGTGGGTTGGCCACTGATGCCAGAGATGCAGAGAGGTGATAGGCCAAGTTCCCGTATGGCATACAGGAGTACGTCTGCACAGAGGGAAGCAGGCCGTTGGTTGCGGCATTAACCCACGCCACCAGAAAGTAGATGATGGTCAGCTGGTACATGGAGTATTTTGCCACTATATGGCTGCCCTGGTCAGCCATCTTAGCCATTGTTTCTCACACACTCTCCATCAGTCTCAGCCCCTGAGTTGTCCAGACCGGAGCTGACAGATGGCATTGTATCCTGCACAAGGTTCTCCGTGGACAGTTCGTATATCCAAGGAAGTCTGTTCAGTGTGACAAAAGCAGCCAGGCTTATGCACATCATGGCTGCTAGGATGAAGAAAAACACCTTAGTGGAGAAGTTTGGGGGAAGATACTCCGTGTGCAATGACCCTGTGTTGTTTCCTGCAGTCTCAGAAGAGTTGACACATATGGCCATACCCACACCCTGAGCTAGAGCAACTACACCAGGAATGAAACCACTTAGCCCTTCTCCAATATAATATGTGGTGATGTATTTTGCTGGAAGCTGCATCATGAAAGGCAAGAATGTAACTGAGGAAGTGCAGTCCACCAGAGAAAGGAAGAAAATTATGACGAAGAAGGCTATGCTATGTGATGCTCCCACAAAGATCACAGTTCTGTCCCAGAAGAAGGCGAGCAGAATGCAGGACAGGACACCGATGGAGAGGATGGAGTAAATGACAATATTCTCTTTAAGACACCCTGGGTTCAGTTTGTGCATCAGGGTGACCAGCAAAGGTCCCACATTGGCCAGTTGGATGATGACTGTCAGGTAGGAGGGGAGCTCCCAGCCTTCAGGCAGTGTGTTGACAATGAGCGGCAGCTCCACCCACAGTCCATTCACCGCCACCCAGGAGCCAACTCCAAAGCTGCAGGCCAGTATGTGGATGAGCAGAGCCATACTGCCGCTGGATCAGTGTGAAGAAGTCTGAGGAAATACATTAATATTGATTTATTATTATTATTGTTATTGTTGTTGTTGTTGTTGGATGATTTTGGCTCTCTTTCCTTTGGGTTATTTAAACAAACTGGTACAGAAGATTGATCTAATTTTATTCTCCTTTTGGTGGAACGGTACATGTCAGATAAATGTAGCTTGTAGGTTGTGTTTTACTGCTGTAAGTATGCTTAAGCAGCAATAGCATCAGCACAGTCAACACTCAGTACCCAAACAAACATTACATATATACTGAGCACTATAAGCTTCTAATAAGTAAATAAAGAGTTCAGAAGTGCACTAAAGCTCAGAAGAGGTCCAGAAATAGCCATTATCTCATCCCTTCTGTGGACACTGTTTAACTGTAAGCTGATTTTGTATGTCTGACCCAGGAAGCTAAAGACATTAGCCTTCTTTTGAAACAAGCTATAACTGCTATGTTGTGGTTTTATGCCTTTGGCAACATGGGAAGTTGAGGTCCATACTTGAACTTTGACCTTTTGCATGCCATCAATCCAATCAATTTATCCACTTACTGTAGACATTTCTGGGAGTTGTACAAACTCATCTGTGAGTTCTTAAGTTATGGCCAAAAGCTTGTGTTGTGAAATCACAGTGACCTTGACTTTTGACCACTAACATCTGATAAGTTAATCCTTGAGTCAAAGTGAACATCACATGTAAAGAAATTCACTCAAGGTGTTCCAGAAATATCAAGTTCATTATCGTTGCAGCCGATGAAGCTGAAACATCTCTTCGCTACTTCATAGTTATTTAATTTGATGCAGTGGATCATATTTTATATACTGATGCTGTATTTTGTTTCTGTAATCTCATGGGAAATATCTAGCTCTCAGAAAAAATGGGACAAAGTTTAAAGACCATAAAACAAAAATACCTTTACCCCACTGATCCCTGGTAACTAATTTTCATAGTGTATCTTTAGTTAGTCATTATCCAAAAAAGAAGAAAAAAAAACTTCAGCTTAAATGCAGAAAGTTCACACCCGCAGTGCGCTACACACATTTCAAGCAGCTGATATCATTTTCACATCCTTTTCACAGGTTGTTGAGGAATCCAACTAAACATACGGGCCTATCCATGCGCTCTTCCTCTTTCTCTCTCTTTTCTCTCTGCATACTTATGGATTTCATGCAGCTCTCATGATGAAATAAGTCAGAAGTCAGTCTTGTGAGAAAGGAAATCTGACAAAACTGTCACCAAGGAGCCTGACAAACACACCATTACCCTTTAAACAAGGTAGTCAGTTGAGATAATGAAGCTAAAGAAAAATTGAAAAACACAATATTTGCATACACTCACTACTGAGCTCTCAAGCAAAAACATGTTCTTTTAGACATGAAAATGTACTTACAAATTTCTTTAAAGCCCGGACGCACTGAATAGGACTTGCTGTCATCTTACAAAGACATTAGTGATTGGTATTGCGTAAACGCATACTGATGGGACTCATGTTGTTGCTGTGTAGGTCAGAGTCCACTCCAGCACTAATGATCAGCTCCACCGGATAACAAGGGGCAGTGTCATTTTTTTTTTTTTTTTTATTAAGATCAAAATAGTCTTGCAGCACTTTGAGGAGCTCTTGACATTTTGGGCAGGCAATCAAAAAACATGCTGTAATAATTGTTTTTGACTGTCCCAAAGCAGCTATGGGAGAAGGATCCAACACACAACAGCTCAGTGGCTAGTGGATCTAAGAGCAGTAACGCTAAAGACTAACTTCAAGTCAATTGCACAAGTCACCATTAAGTGTGGGGTGGTGCTCTGTCCCCACTGCTGTTCTGCATAGGCCTGAACCCCCTCAGCCAGATCATCAACAAGACTGGCTACAAATACTGACTATGGAATAGAGCAAACATCAGCCACCTCTTCTACATGGATGATATCAAGCTGTATGCCAGGAATGAACAAGACATCGATTCACTGATCCACACCACTAGGATCTATAGCAATGACATTGGAATTTCATTCCGACTGGAAAAGTGTAGTCAGATGGTAACGAAGACAGGGAAGGTAGTCAGAACTGAGGGGATTGCACTACCAGACGGCAGCACTGCAGACACTATGGATAGATACAAGTACCTTGGAATCCCATGAGCAAATGGGAACCACGAAGAGGCCACTAAGAAAGCTTCAACCACCAAGTACCTGCAGAGAGTAAGGCAAGTTCTAAGGAGTCAGCTAAATGTGAAAAACAAGATTCGGGTAGTCAACACCTACACCCTGCTGGTCATCGGATACCCTACTGTGGTAATAAGCTGGCCAATGGAGGAGATAGAAGCCACTGACATTGAGACAAGAAAGCTTCTTACCATGCATGGAAGGTTCCACCCCAAGTCCAGAACCCTGATAGCATACACTAAGCAAAAGGAAGGAGGCCAAGGACTAGTGACACCATCATGGACGGACAGGCCCTTGCGCAGCATGTACCACAAGCAGATAGAAGGAGTGGCTGATATCAAAAAATCATACCAGTGGCTGGACAAAGCTGGAGTGAAAGACAGCACAGAGGCACTAATCATGGCAGCACAGGAACAAGCTTTAAGCACAAGATCGATAGAGACTGGGGTCTACCACACCAGGCAAGACTCCAGGTGCAGACTGTGCAGAGATGTCCCTGAGACAATCCAGCACATAACAGCAGGGTGCAAGATGGTAACAGGCAGGTCATACATGGAATACCAAAACCACGTGGTTGGCGTACAGTAGTATACAGGAACATTTGTGCCAAGTATAGCCCGCAAGTCTCAGGGTCTAAATGGGATACACCTCCATAGGTGATTTGAGAAGGACCGAGCTAAGATTCTGTTGGACTTCCAGATACAGATGGACAAACTGGTGATGGCTAACCAACCGGACATAGTAGTGGTGGGCAAGCAGAGAAAGACGGCTGTAGTGTAATGTAGCAATACCAAGTGATAGTAACATCAAGAAGAAGGAACACAAAAACTCAAGAAGTACCAAGGGCTCAGAGAAGAGCTAGAGAGGCTGTGGAAGGTGAAAGCGACAGTGGTTCAAAAACCAAAAAACTGGGAGAGTGGCTCCAGCAGATTCCAGGGACGACATCTGAGATGTCCAGAAGAGCGCAGTCCTAGGAACAGCTAATATAATGCACAGGACCCTCAAGCTCCCAGGCATCTGGTAGAGGACCCGAGCTTGAAGGAAAAAGAACTAGGGAGTGCCAAACTGAATGTCATCTGGATCCTATCCAGATTCTGGATTTGCCCACTCGAGGTCTTTGCAAAGTGTAAAAACTTCAGTGAAGCATTTAATTCCTTTTTTAAAAATAAATGCGGCTCTATTCCTGGTGATGGAAAATAGTTTTAGATCTGACTCATAACAACATAAAATGCTGTTGGTGTTGCTGTTGCTTAGCTGCAGAAAGTGCCTGTGGACTCAGTGAATGTGGAAAAGCTGAGGCACATATTTGAAATAGTTCAGTTGTCTTCAGTTGCCTCAGGCTGCTCTTCTCATAAATGTGTCATTCACTGAATGTGAATGTTTACACAATAAACATCTTTACATTTAAATAAAGGAGATGCTTAGAGGGGTGGGCTGTTTCTCATAAAGGCCATTATGCTGGTTTTACTGGTCCAACCCGCTGAGTTCACATTGGTCTGTATGTGGCGCAGGAACCAAAATGAGTTTGACACTCCTCAAGGTGACCATTAATGTCAGTACCAAAATTCATTTTTCTTAATTAAAAGCTATTTTTTAATGAAATATCATTAGACTCTTGCTAATAGTGGAGCTTAATGATGGAGCTGCAGGAAAAATCTTGGGATCAGCAAAGTCAGTAGGATTCATCCTCTGCTGAACATGCAGACCAAGGTGCTGGACAGACTGGCTTCAGCCATTCCTTAAAATATACTAATATACTGTGTTAGTGATCGACTGCCTTATATGGTGAACAATAAATTTTTGGGAAGTTATTTTAAAGCACTGATATCTCAGTTGGATTGCTATCATAATGATAATATTAGCAATATGAGTAGTAATATTCACGCACAGAGCAAAATAAAAGAAACCGTTTCACGTTTTGGAAGAAAACATCCATCCATCCGTAACAGGACAAAGGGGTATTAAAAACAATAAAACAGCAAATAAAATCAAGAAAAAAAGGGCAATAAAATCACAACAGTCTCTGATAGAATGATTGTTACAATCAAACTGGTTTCCCCGGGCTGGTTGCTACAGAGCCCTGATATCACATACAAACATGCTAAAGAGCCTTAAAAGCAGTTAATAAGCATTTGGATTACACACAGCAGGATCTGTGTACAGAGGCTAAAAGATGACTGATGTGGTGACGTCTGCTGGCTCAGTCGAAACTTGTACTGACATACATATGTTTCACTTCCCATTAGTGGGAAACATTCCAGTATGTTGTTTTATAACCAGCTCGGGTCTGTTTGGATGCATCTTTCCACCACCAAGAACACTGACTCATTTTGACTCCTCATAGCAGCAGAGAAGGTTTATTTAATAATAATGATGATGATGATGATAGTGATGGTGATGTTTCCCGGTGTTTTCCCAGTGTCTCGGTGAAATGGCACAAACATTCTTCCATAACCACTTCTCAAAAAGCAAACTTAGCTTTTTAGTTTGCATAATGCGCTCAGAGAAACAGGTGCTTGTGTTTTCTCCTTCTCCTTTCTCACAGCTCATGTGTGCCAGTTCTGCTTTCTGTTTTAATTTTACTTCAGGCTTAAATCTTTTTAGGTCAACATTTGCTATTTTCACTCCGCTAAAATCACAACAGGCTCTTACAATTTTTGGTAAACCTAAAAAAAAGACTTAAGTGTCTGTAACTACAGAAAAGCACTCCTGTTCTATCAGCACACATCAGCAACAGTTTCAAAATAAATGCTTTTAAAACAGCAGCTTTTTAACATCGCAGGAGTCACAAAACTATACATGTCCTGACAGATATTAAATAAGTAATTATTGTTATTAAACACAGGGCTTAAAACTATTCACTGTGATATTGACACTTTTGGCAATGTCCAATATTGTGTTTTAAATTATATTACTCACCAACCACTTTATTAGATACACCTTTCTCATAATGGGTTCAACTTCCTTTTGCCTTCAGAACTGCCTTAACTCTATCATCACAGAGCTGCTACACATTTGTCAGCTGCACATCCATGACGTGAATCTCCCATTCCTCCGCATCCTAAAGGTGTGCTACTGAATTGAGATCTGTTGACTGTGGAGGCCATATGAGTACAGGAAACTCAAGTTCACTCCAGTTATTTGAGCTTTGTGACATGGAAGCAGCCATTGGAAAGATGGTTACACTGTGGTCATAAAGGGATGGACAACAATACTCAGGTAGGCTGTGGCGTTGAAACGATGCTCAGTTGACTACTAAAAGACCAAAAGTGCCAAGAAAATATTGCGTGCCTGCCAGAACTGTTGATATAAGGCAGGATGGACCAATGCTTTCATATTGTTTACTCCAAATTCTGGCTCTACCATCTGAATGTTCCAACAGAAACTGAGACTCAGCAAACCAGGAAACATTTTTCCAATCTTCTGTTGTCAAGTTTTGGTGAACCTATACAAATTGTATCCTCCGTTTCCTGCTCTTAGCTGACAGGAGCATGACCCAGTGTGATCTTCTGCTGCTGCAGAACTTTTTCACCCAGAAAACTGATGCTCATTGGATATTTTCTTGTTTTCTGACCATTTTCTGTAAACCCTAGAGATGGTTGTGTGGGAAAATCCCAATAATTTTCTAAGAGTCTCAAATACTCAGACCAGCCCATCTGGCACCAACAACCAACCACGCTAAGTTCAAAGTCCCTTAAAACACATTTCTTCCCCCATTCTGATGCTTGGTTTAAACTTAAGCCAACCATGACTAAATGCCTAAATGCACTGAGTTGCTACCATGTGATTGACTGATCAGATAGTTAACAAGCAGCTGAAGAGGTGTACCTAATGAAGGGATCAGTGAATGCATTATTCAGTGAAAAGGGATATAAAAAGAGAACTCTCCTAAATGAACATTTCACTTCTAAAGTGGTGTACTGTTTTTCTCAGCCTGAAAACATTCCACAGCATAGGAACTGACCTAAAATCTGAAACTTCTTAATTGGGTGATCACTAACATCACTGAATCCAGTTCTTTCTTCTTTTTTTCTCCTTACCCCAGTGAAACACTTCAGACAACGTCTCCAGTTCAGGAGCAGCTTGACATTAGAAATGGCCCCTTTTCCATCTGTGTGGTGGTTCTTGAGGCAGTGACTCTTTTTGGTCATTTTTTGAAATGCACTAATATGCTGCATTTGAACACTGTACTAGAACCTTACACAGCTAAATGCCTTACTTAGCAAGTCCCCCTTTCAGCCAAAATTAAAACAAGGGGTCCATTTGGATAACCCCACTTATTATAATCTTAATTAAATTGAACATTTTAGAGTGAGAGCACATTTTATTTTTCAGGTTTCTAATTATTTCAATTACTATAAAGTTGCCAAAATCCCCTTAAACATGAGATATTACATGTCATGTTTATCTAGATATGATAAATCTGACTGCAATGCAAGACCTGTACATCTGTGCAAATATGGCCTGCAGAGGGAGAGGACTTCCTGATAAATAAATTACATGTGTACACAGCTTCTGTTGCAACTGCTAGTGCCATTAAAGATCAGGAGTCATGTTAAATAACTTATGTTGAGATACTTCCTGTAAACCTGCATGACTTGCAACCCACATGCACTGCCCTCTATTTAATAGATCAAGCGCCACAACGGTTTGAAAAGCACGAAGTAGGATTTATGAATTGAGCAGGAGAAGAGCAAAGACACGTTCACAGATCACAGAAGTGCTCTTTTTACACAGGGTTAAAAGAGGTAGCTTATTTCACTTCTATTTTGAGAGCATGGTTTAACTGCAGACCTACAGTACATATGTTTACTATGCATATTAAGATCAGGTATAGCAGAATATACTATTTGCAAAGCTTACTCTGGGCCATACACAGAACAAAGAATTCACATCCACTCACTTGTTGAGATGCAGTCATCGATTCTTTGCAAGCCCATGTGAACATAGGCTGAATAAAACATAGAAAAAAAACCCCAGTAAAATTCAAATGTGTTTTGGGCATGAGGTTTCAGATGTACACTCCAATGGAGAATTGTTCTAAGGGCACCCACACAATAACTAAGCAAGGTGAAGATATGTATACAAAAAGGCAACACACAAATAGATACACTCAATAAGATTATTTATGTTATTACAATCTGCATTTTAAACAAATAATAAAAAAAAAAAAGATTAGTAAGATGTACAGTATTTGTATGATCGTATCTGGTGTAGACTGAGGACTCGAGTCCACCCAGAGCTCCAGTGAAGGGAGAGGGCCAAGGGCTGGAATGACTTGAATGAGTGCTTAATTGTGTGTATACAGCCGTGTCTGCGTGTATGTCTGCATGTATCTGCTTGTATTCATAAGTTTTCTGTTTTGTGTCGGCTCAGCCAAGATGTTGGCGGGAGGTGGAATGTCACATGGCAGAGGATGGGTATAAAGGGATGAAAGCAAAAGAGAGAGAGAAGGGAAGAGGTGAGGAACAAAAAGGGAAAAAAATGGAGTCAAAAGTAGCACGGGCTCAGTTGGTGTAGATCTGCCCTTCAGGTGGCTGAGGAAGCTTCATGTTTTCCTTGCAGGTCATAAGCCGTCGCAGCTCCAGCAGCACCATCCGGATACTGTAGGAGTTCTGCCACTTGGCCAGCGCAGACACTGCATGCATGTCAACCTGCAGGGCAGAGGTGGATGTGATCAGACACCTCTGAAGCATTTTTTGGTAAGTACATTAGAAATTGGCCCTATCTTAGATTTGCCTTTTTTATTATTATTTATTTATCATTATTATTTAAAGAATATTAATTTTATTGTTCATATAACCAGTAAAGGATAACATTATGACCACCTGCCTAATACTGTCATGGTCCCCCTTTTGCTGCCAAACAGCTCTGAACCGTAGAGGCATGGACTCCACTAGACCCCTGGAGGTGTGCTGTGGTATCTGGCACCAAGATGTTAGCAACAGGTCCTGTAAGTTGTGAGGTGGGGCCTCCATAGATCGGACTTGTTTGTCCAGCACATCCCACAGATGCACGGTTGGCTTGAGATCTGTGGAATTTTGAGGCCAAGTCAACACCTCAATTTCACTGTCGTGCTCCTCAGACCATTCCTGAACCATTTTTGCTTTGTAGCAGGGCGCATAATCCTGCTGAAAGAGGCCACAGCCATCAGGGAATACTGTTTCCATTTAAGGGTGTACATGGTCTGCAGCCATGCTTAGGCAGGTGGTACATGTCAAGTAACATCCAGGACCCAAGGTTTTCCAGCATTGTCCAAAGCATCACACTGCCTCTGCTGGCTTATCTTCTTCCCATAGCGGATCCTGGTGCCAGGTATTCCCCAGTTAAGTGACACACCTGCATCTGGCCATCCACACGGTGTAAAAGAAAAGGTGATTCATCAGACCAGGCCACCTTCTTCAATTGCTCCGTGGTCTAGTTCTGAGGCTCAAGTACCCATTGTTGACAGGGGCCAGCACAGGCACCCTGACTGCTCTGCGGCTATGTAGCCCCATACACAACAAACTGCAACGCACAGCGTATTCTGACACCTTTCTATCAGAACCAGCATTAACTTCTTTGGTCATTTGAGCTACAGGAGCTTGTCTGTTGGGTCGCTCCCCACGTGCATCAATGAGTCTTGGCCGCTCATGATCCTGTTGCTGGTTCACCACTGTTCCCTGCTTCTACCAATTTTGATTAGATACTGAACACTGCACACCAGGAACACCCTACAAGAGCTGAAGTTAAACTCGCTCAAATCCTTACAGTTGCCCATTTTTCCTGCTTCTAATACATCAGCTTTGAGAACAAAATGTTTACTTGCTCATTAACATGTCAGACCCACTAACAGGTGCCATGATGGAGATAACCAATGTTATCCACTTCACAAGTCAGTGGTCATGTTATGTCTTTAAATCTCAGGTCCAGTGGCCTGGGAGCTTGCGGGTCCTGCACAGTAACTTAGCTGTTCCTAGGACTACACTATTCTGGACAGAGATCTCGGATGTCGGGAGCCAGGATAGCTCATTGCGTGAGCAGGCGACCATGTATGCCGCTTGGCTGTGCAGCCAGCGCAGGTTCAAGACCCGGCCTGTCGCCATTTGCCACGTGTCTTCCCCGTTTCTCCTCCCTGCTTTCCTGTCTATCTCCACTGTCGAATAAAGCTGAAAAAGGCTAAAAAAAAACAAAACCAAAAAAGATCTCGAATGTTGTTCCTGGAATCAGCTGGAGCCACCCTTCCAGTTTTGGGGGTCACTGCCCCAATTGTCACCTTCCACATCCTCTCTAGCTCTTCTCTCAGCCCTTGGTATTTCTTGAGCTTCACATGTTCCTTCTTCCCGATGCTGCCATAGCTTGGTATTGCTACATCTATCAATATGGCCTTCTTCCTCTGCTTATCCGCCACTACTACGTCCGGTTGGTTAGCCATCACCAGTTTGTCTGTCTATATCTGGAAGTCCCACAGGATCTTAGCTCAGTCATTCTCAATCACTTTTGAGGGCATATCCCATTTTGACCTTGAGACTCCCAGGCCATACTCGGTACAGATGTTCCTGTATAATATGCTAGCACTTCATGTATGCCCTGCTTGCTAGCATCTTGCACCCCACTGTTACGTGTTGGGATTGTCTCAGAGGCATCTCTGCACAGCCTGCACCTGTGCTGCCAAGATTAGTGCCTCTGTGCTGTCTTTCAGCCCAGCTTTGTCCAGACATTGGTAGGATGTTACAGCCACTTCTTCTATCTGCCAGTGGTACATGCCTTGCACGGGCCTGCCCTTCCATGATTGTTCTTGTTCTTGCGCCTCTTCTTTCTCAGGTTTCTGCTGCCTGAGAATCCTGTATAGTGGCTCTACCACGAATAACTCCCACTTAGCGTACAGTCTCAAAGATTTGGATGTGGATATACACACACATACACACACTGATTTACTGCACCTTTAATTGGTGATGTGTTTAAGTAAAACTTTAGATATTAACCTAGGGCTTATACTTAAAAAAAAAAAAAAAGCAGAACAACAGATGAGTGAGCACTGACACACTTGATCAATTGAAGTCGTGCAAGGTTGGCCTGATATCAATCTCAGGTATGATATCCACCTCCTGGTGGCTCTAGAACTGTTTCTTGGTCCTCATGCAAATTAGGGGGAAAAGCTCCCATATTACAAAATTTTTTAGGCTTTCAATAAAACTTGTAAAATCCTAAAAAATCTAAATAAAGATGTCAATGTACATAATGTAAATCACCCATAAATCAGCCATCTTGTTCCATAGATGCCTTAGCTATCAGAAGACTTAAAAATGCCCTTTGGACATGAACTTGAATATATGGACTCATCACCACACAGAACCATTTAAGTTAAGAGTAGTATTAAAATTAAAGATAATAGAGGACAACATATATGCCAAAATATCTGTGATAGGCCAGTATCAGCCAACTGATAAACTGGTCAGACTTTACAGAGCAGATATGATTCTCCTTTGACTGAGTGCACCTTAAATGTTTTCAATATTCGGTTCCCTAATCTCATTGAATCTAGCATAACTCATGTCAAATTACATTTTTCAATTGTAATCATTAACATCTAATAATATATATATTAAAGTCTTCTGACAGCTGGGATATCTAAATTAAATTAAGCTTAAAATATTTTATTTTTTAATTCACATACCACACCGTTGGAGGTGTGCACGCCATTCAAGTTTATCTTTGTCACAAATCTGACAAAAGGTGGTGATTCTGGGTATCCTGGCCCGCATTCAACCTTCAGATTGTACATCCTGTTTTCATAACTCGTCTGTTGACAGAAAAAAAATAGGAAGAGTGAGAAGACAGCACACCAAACTTTGAAAAAAACAAACATAGAACAAAACTGGTACACAATGTTCACCATGTGCAACAACACCATGTGAAAACTAAAGCAGGAAATACCGTACTAGGGGTTTTTTTCTGGCTCACAAAGGACCCTAGGGAGGGGTGACTACACATATAAGCATGACAGTATGGTTAAAGAGTCTGTGGTACCTTATTTTTGCATAAGGTTTTTACATCTGTGCATTTTCCTTTTATCAACAAAAACTATCTGCTAAAATTAAGAAAACTGCTAATTTTACTACAATTCTTGGCTACTGCCGAAACATATTTAGGGGAGTTCCCTACACTCCCTACAGACAGGCTATAACTGTGACAGCACTGCTGCATTTTTACCCAGTTACAGAGAAAAGAGATGAACTGTAGATGAAAATAAATTGGCTGAATCAGATGCAGTCTGACAGATGTAATGTCCACGGCCCTTAAAGGTCCTCAAAGGACTGCAGCGATTAATTTAAAACCCAAACATATTCAAGAAGTGTCTTAGAGAAGTCATTTCAACTTCAAAGCTAAGAAGTTAGTCATTTTTAAAGTATTTATAAATGCCTGTAATTACAAATTAACTGAAAAGAAATAGAGATATTTATCAGTACTTATAACAACAGTATGGTGGAACCTTATGTGATAATTTGTCTTTAGTAGGGCACTTCTGCTTCACATTTATTTTGACTTAATTAAAAAAAATTAATTCAAACCAGTGCAAAGTACTGTTAGTGTATCTCTGTTTTCCTCTTTTCACACGTGCATCCTGATTTGCTCCCTGGCATAATGCAATGCAAAAATCAAGGCTGGCACTTTTGGTTTAAGTAACAGTTAATCTTTTGGCTGCCCCCCACCCCAGCCTCCAAAGTCCTCATCCAGGTGTTAAAAATGGCACCACTAACCCTTGGAGGGCCAAGGATCACCCCTCTCCACCGTGTTAAGGTCATGTCCTCATCATCCTCCAAGCCCCAGCTCACTGTTCCATCTCCCACGCCTTTCTGACCTTCCTCCAGCTCTTCCAGGAGCCGGAAATTGCGAGGAACTTTAACGCCTGTTTGTGGACAAACACATAGTCATGTTCACGCATGCACACTTCCAATAGGACAGGCAGATTTATCAAACCAAAATAAAACTGCCAGTGTGCCAGAGAAATGACTTGCAGTTATTAAGTTATGACTCAACAAGGCAGAAATATTAAGCGACGCCTCTGCTGAGCTGCGTGCGTGTGCCTTTTGACAAGGGAAGGTGTTATCCACGTCCTGTGAGACTGAGCATCTGGCTCCGGCGGTGCTGCATTATTTGGCCTCCGCAGTAAGATACGGCGGAACTGCACCCTTAGCGGAGTCATGCAAACAAAACCAGTCACACGGCCAGCTGCTGCAGCAATTCAGCTCAGCGGCGTCTACGGAGAATCTCCGTGAAACTCGGCGCAGGTCACGTTTCCCTGATGAGCTCTCAGAAAACGTACAGTCACTGTTTACGTTTAACAGCCGTGCAGGAAGACTGGCTGTCTGCGGGATGCATCCGCATTTGTTGATGACATTTAAATAACGCTACACACCCGGTTTGCAACACATCGCGTCAGTAAATAAAATGATGTCGCGAATAGGCTGTCATTATCCGGTTGGGTGGCGGTGCTGTGGTTTAACAACAGGATGCTGCAATTTAGATAGCATCCTACATTACATCATTCAGTTTAAAATAAAAACTAGCTACACTGTGTCATATATGCAGACGGATGGCGATAAACTGCTCCACGCCTATGAAAAAGCATCAAAGTGAGACCTGCTATCTTTTCACCCAACTTAAGATAGCTTAGCTAGTAGCATCGCTCCCTATTCATTCTCCTCAGCTTTGTTTTAGCTTCTATGTATTAACACAATATAGCACAGCGCGTCAGTGCATAATCAACCTAACCATGAAACCTAACATATGCGTCGCAAAAATTAATTGATAAAATTATTCAAAAATAGCTTTTCGCAGTGATTAATAGGTCGCAGCCGTTTTACCTGATCCGGCGGCGACCGCCATCTTGTCGCTACACAGCGGGAGCGAGCGCGCACTTTTGCCATGGTAGCCAGCGGTGCGTGCGCGAGAAGAAGACAGCAGCATCGCTTCCTTTGTTGCCTCAAACAAACTGATCAGTTACGTGGCTGCTTAAAACTGAACCATTATTATTATTAGCAAGGGTAGCGCCGTAACATACAAGTAATCTCACCTGACGCCCTTTCCAATCTTTAGAAACAATCTATTTACCCTGTTTGTTGCCCGGTTGAGCAATGATTCCAAAAACTTATCCTTTCCGGTTTTTGCTTTCATGATCTGGGAATCCACCCCATGATACCATGAACAGCCAAGGTAGAAGCGAACTTAACACCACCCCAAAAAGCATGGTCCAAACTTTCCATAGTCTTTTTTTTTCTGTTTGTTTAGCTTCATATCCCTGCAGCATAGTAAAACTATATGCTGCAGGGAATGCAAAAAAAAACTCTTAATACTTCTTATAAATTAATACATACAATCCCTACACATTTTTTTCCTTAAATACATTTCCTCTCCCCATTTTTGTTATTTTAGTTGTGTCCTTTGCTTTCAGAACTGCCTTAATTCTTCATGGCACAGATTCAACAAGGTGCAGGAACCATTCCTCACAGATTTTGGTCCATATTGACATGATAGCATCACACAGTTGCTGCAGATTTGGCTGCTGCACATCCATGATGCGAATTTCCCATTCCTGCAGATTCCAAAGGCGCTCTACTGAATTGAGATCTGGTGTCTGTGGAGGTCGTTTGAGTACAGTGAACTCATTGTCATGCTCAAGAAACCAGGTTGAGATGATTTGAGCTTTGTGACATGGCACATGTTCCTGCTGGAAGCAGCCATCAGAAGATGGGTACACCATAAAGGGATCAACATGGTCAGCAACAATACTTATGTAGACTGAGTACTAAGTATTGAGCTTTTTTTAATTATAATTTATTGAAAGCTTTCCAAATTAAACATAGGTAAACAATAAGAAAAAGAGAAAAGCAAAACAAAACAAAAAAAGGGAGACCAACATTGACTTATCAAACAATTAAGGAAAAGACCTCTGACTTGAGGGCAATGAAAAATAAAACATTCTATAGGGTTTTGCACTAGATTAAGAATATTTAACATAAGAGTCAACATTGATACAGGGTGATTTAACTGTGGACAAAGAGTTTCCATTTTTCCCAATATTGTCCACATTTTACTATAGAATCTCTAAGGGGAAAAAGTCAGTCGCTCCATTACATAAAGTTAATTCCGAAACCGTTGGTGATTCCTCCTTCAACCATTTCCTTGTTATAGCCTTTTTGCTAGCTGCCTGCAATATCTATAACAGCTTAATACTCATTTGGTATTAAGGGGCCCAAAGTGTCCCAAGAAAATATCCCCCACACCATTACACCACAAGCTTGAAATGTTGAAACAAGGCAGGATGGATCCATGTTTTCATGTTCTTTACACCAAATTCTCACCCTACCATCTGAATCTCACAGCAGAAGTTGAGACATCAGACCAGGCAACTTTTTCCAGTCTTCTATTGTCCAGTTTTGGAGCCTGTACAAATTGTATCGTCGATTTCCTGATCTTAGCATTCCTAGTTTCTTTCATGTTTTTACTTTTGTCTTCTAAATATTCGGGGGTGGTGACCTCTGTGTCCCCTGTGAAATCTTCACCTAGAACTCCTAAAACAGATTAAGGTAACCTCAAAAATAATGAAGAAGCTAAAACATCTTTAAACTAAATAAAAATTAAAAAAAAAAAAAAAAAGACAGGAAAACACAAAGAAATATGTTTATTAGTTTATTTATAAATACAGTATATTATTTACACTGTAAGTCCTCCAACTGGAAGACAACAAAAAGGCATCAAGGCATTAATCTGATATCTAAAACGCCATCACCACCACCGGTGTACGATAACCAACACCACCACCCACATGGACCTCACCTCAGGAGAAGCAAGAGTCAAATGAAGAGCAATTTAAAGTCTGTCAATAAACTCTTTGCCCACATTGTTGGCAAGAGGATAAGGCGATTCAATAAAGTCCAAGGACCATTACAGGAGTGATTTCAACACAGCATGTCAACGACTGCTCGCCCCACTTACTAACAACTTCATTTGCTCTCACTAAATTGTTTCAGGTGGGAATAACATATTTAACTGACCACATACTGTCGCAACACACCATTCAAATCCACTGCTGAAAGTTCATTGTCTCTAAGCAGAAAAACCAAATACAGCTCGATCACAAATTCTACCTCAATAACAAGTGGCCAAGGTAACTGTATTGATTTATGGTAACAATAGATCCAAGAAAGCATCTAAGGTAATTTGACTACTCTGGATAACAAAACCTGATGTAAATGACTTATTTATGAAATGATGGCCTTAACTTCACAATAAAAAAAAAAGTGTTCAATTTTCATAATTACTTTAATTAATCTAACCACAATCCTGAGATCATCTGGACAGTAAGAAGAAAGTTTATGCAGGTTACATCTACGCTCACAACCAGATTATCCTATGAAAGCCATACATAGCAACTCTATCCAGTCTTTCTCCAAGCAATTATTATTATGGTTTGGGTTCCTTCTGAGCTTATGATACATTTTTAAAATAAAGTTTCCAGTTTACAAATTAATTACGGTACCTTTATCCTTACCTGTTTTCCTATTTTGTTGATTTACAAAAGCACAAAAACACCCTTTAAACTCTCATTACCTTTGTAAGATCACAAAAAGCAACTCGCTGAAGCACCGAAACATCCAGCAAAGCCAACGCCAAAGTTCCCATTTAGAAAGTTGTCTGCAAAAACATGTTCACTCACCGCAGTGTAACAGTGCACAAACATTTTGCCTAATACTGACCAAGAAGAACTACAGGAGTAGAACTCAAGCGCGCCTTAAACTTTAATGCAGTCATATGTAATGACTTCCATTTACCAGCAAAATGACACCACCAAGCGCACACAAAACTGCTTCTCACAACACTCTACAAGCACAATGCAGTCTGCAGTTTACTCCTGCTGCTGACCTATGGTAAATAATCCTATATAATCAAGTATTAAGGATTCTAAAAGTGGAATATCATGTAACATAAAACAGAACTTTGGCTGCAAACGTAACTGTAATGATCATAATAATAATCTGTCTACTTTAAGCTTAACAAGTAAGCCTTTAACCTAGTCAACATAAGAAGGTTAGCTTCTTCCGTTTCGGCCTGAAAAACTTTGCCAGAATTTCCTTGGAATGAAGATAACACTTTGGTGGATTAAACTGGGACCATTTGGTCAAAGTTTGGGGTCATCTCTTCAAAGCAGTACAATTACTTTCCTCTGGAGTGAGCGCAATTGTCCCCATTCACGGCTGCTTTTACACAAACTCAAAGGAAACCTGGTGACCCAGTGTATTGCTTGCACAAGCCAACATGCTATATGCATGCATTCATTCTTCCGTCTTTGTGACATCTTAATTAGAAAGAAAAAAAAAATCATGCAATTGCTTAACCAGCTAAATTGTTAAACTCCAGTCTTTCTGACTTAGCAATTATATGTAAACTATAGAAAAAGAAAGGCATTTTAACCTAATCAGATGAGTTAAGACTTATAATTAAGGGCCTCTTATTACAATGCATAGTTAAATGCTGTACAATACATTTACAAATCAGTGACTGAAGCATTAAAACTTTCAACCAATTAATCTCATCCAGAGGTTTTAAAGGAAATTCCAAGATCGTCACCCTTCAGTGAAGCCCTTGAAGCCTGCTTGTCACAGTTACCGGGAAGGTACACAGTGGCAGCGCAGGTCATCGGGAATGTTGCGCTCTGAACCTGTTTCCTTCCTTAGTTTCCTCCAACAATACAAGTAATAGCGAGAAGCACAGAGTGAAAATAGTGTTACACAAAGCTGGCACATAAACTCTGGAGTGTCTCACTACATGAGATGCAAACCCCAGAATGACAGAAATCCAACACCATGACAAAAAGTGCTGCAGCTGGACCAAAAACAAACAGAAGTACTGCATCTGCGGCATGTTAAGGCAGCTTGACAAAAACTGCATGTGCCTCGTTCCTGTAAAATGGTTCGTTAACATGGAGTCAAAAACTAAAAGTGAGGACTCATGATCGTCCGAAGACACGACTTCTTGGGGCCAGACTAACGCAACAGATACAAAACGTATGTCTATTTGCCCAGAGACTTTCGTATCAAATGATTTTGCTTGAAAATGACTGTTTCTATGGCCGGATTACATACAAAGATAAACAAAATTAAAATGCCGGTATGATCAAACAGGAGCAGCTGGGGGTTTTTTTTTTTTTTTGGTTTGTTTTCCTTTAGCATCTCAGTGGTAACATTTCTCTTTGTCAGAATGGTATAAAAAATGGACGCAACTCCCAGGGCTGAAAAGTGAAGCCAAAACTGAAGTGCTTTAAACATGTGTTCTTTTTAATAGCCACCAGGGAGCGATATCTGTGGTAGCACAAAGATTTCTGGTCCTATAAAAGTCTATGGGAAAACAGCCCTTAGACGTGCCCTCTGGATACAATATTGTGCATTCCTGGATCTGATTCACCTATTTCAGGTCATATTGAATAAAATATTAAGTCCATTTTGCAAATTCTGGTCATGAAGGACGATTATCCATTGCATGACAACTTGTGATTGACAAGTCGTTAGCCAACGAGTGTGCAGTTCACAGTCCACCCTCATTTATTACATTCAAAAAGGGACTCCACTAACCACTGGGTGACATCAAAGTGACTGTGTCCATCTTTTATACCGTCTATGTTCCTCTGGAGTCATTTTTTTTGGGGGGGGGGCTGACACACCCCAGACTAAACAATTAAATATGGCTGTGTTTTTGTATTCTTCATTCTTGAACACATCTTGTCTTCACCTCGCTTTAAAAAAAAAAAACAGTGTCAAAAGTGGGCTGAGCTAAACCCAAATGTGCAAGTACACAATAAATGTAACAGAAATATTCATCAATTTGATCTTTAGCTATCAACATTGGTAAAGCGTCCAGAAATTCTATATCACCCCAGCCTAACAACGCACCATGACCTAAATCAATTGCACATCAAGTAGACCCTTGATGAAGTAGAGATGCAAAGACTGATCCACAGAAAATAAAACTGTGCTAAATATAATGTGATTCATCACTGTGCCAAATTAACAGCTGTAGCTCAGGAGGAGGAAAAAGTGTTCAACCTTTCAAGTACTTTTTTCTTCAGCTTGATTTTTTTATATATATATGTGGAGAAAATATTGATTTTCCTTAGAAAGCGATTTCAAATGTATATGATCCTGCTTCCTTAGCAAAAGCCTTAAAAAGTGATGAGCTGTGTTAAATATGTAAAGTTTTAAGGATATATTGCAGTTTGTTTTTTTTTAAATATTATCTGTGTGAATGTGATGAGAAATTCCACCAACAAAGCCCTCCTTTTGAAAAACAGAAAAACAAATGTGCAAGGTTAAAGCTATGGCATCAGAAAATGTTAGCTTTTCTTCCTATGGATTACAATTTAAGTGAGGCAAAAAAAAAAAGAGGAGGGGGATGGGGGTGAGAAGCCTGGACGGACCCAGTGCTGTCTGAGGTAGGGAGCAGGTAGCCCGCTGCATTACTTGACTTTCTGAGCCCATTTCAGATCATCTGACCTCGGCTTCTCTCCTGTCACACCCTGGATGAGATCTTCCAAGTATCTCCAGAAACCCAGCTTCTCCAGAGGGTAGTTCAGCCAACCTGGAAAATAATGATGATAAAATAAATAAATAAATCTCAAATCATCTTCAATTACATTCCATAATTTTTGGGTCTTTCCCATACCAGGCCCTCCCCATTCCCACTCTTGTGTAACACTGAATGAAGCACTCTTAATGAAGATGTAGGGTGTAAATACAGCAGCAAGCATCCAATCAGCACCCATCTCTCCACAAAAATAAACAAACATACGATGGAGAAAAATAAAACCTTCCTAATCCTTCTTTTTCTTTTTAATGCTAATCAGCTGTTTTATTTTTGCAGAAGTCCCTGTAATACATAACCCCTTCAACTAACTGAACACATCTAATATTTTCTCACATTGGGAAGCCCTCAGCTAGTCCGCTGTCTTTGTATCTGGACCAAAACGTCCTATTAATGATTAAGTGCTGGAGTATCACCTGTCCTCAAGCAATGGCGAGTGATTTCTAGATTGCACTTAGGTCAATAAATTTCTTTTTGTTCGCCACGCAGACAGTTTACCAGCATATCAGTAAAGCCTGCTCGAATGTAATTGGTCAGGCAGTTACAATCAGACAAAAAACAGAAACCTTATTGTTCTGAAAATCTTTTGCCTACAGATTCTGAAGAGGTCTTTTAACAAGGACAATGGCATTCACAAGGTCTCCATGACCACAAAGTGAAATAACTGAATGCTGGGACTCTGGCTTGTTAATATACTCACTTTTAAAACTGAACACTGAAACAAATATCAAGAAAATTAAATATATTAATTGGATTCATGTATAGAAACAAATCATGTTTCTCTTTTCATAGTCATAAGTGTATCAGCTTTCCTGTGCTGATACTTGACGTCAACTTCAGCTGATTCTGACACGTGCTCCACAGCTGTGCACTCACACACTTTGACGAAATCCACCATCTTTGTCTTCACTTCCTTTTTTATTGTTTTGTGACAGACAACAGGTAGTTCTCGTCCCTATCGTTAAACAGCATATGCAGCCTAACTAAACAATGAGAATGCTGGCATACCTGATTAACATGTTGCACGGTCAAAAACTGTTATGCTTCCACCAGTGATGCCAACCAAATGAGCAAACCCCTTCATATATAAATACAATGACTCATAAAATAAGTGCCCCCTAGTGTCCAAACACGAAAAACAAAAGAAAATGGCTCTTAAAATAAGATCATTAAATTGATTAGTCCATAAGAATGCATCTCAGTGCACCTTGACGTATCCATGTGTTATCGGTCTGCTTTCAAACTCTATAGGTTTTTCCTGAAAAAGAGATCCCAATATTAATGACAGAACCTGTTTAAATGCACGATTTTAGAATAATTAATATTTTTACTAGAGAAGTGTATGTTTGAGCCTAGATCCAATGTAAACTGATCTTAGTTTGAGCAGCTTACCGGTGACTGTGCAGACAGTTGCACATCATGTAAATCCATAAAGGAGCACCTTCCATGACAAACACATTGTCAGTAACTCAGCATCGGTGCAGACTCACTGTTGGGAGGTTTTGTAAAGCACTACAACCTAAAGTCAATCATGCAGGCCTAGAGACTGGTCAGTGACTCCTCTGCAACTGTAGGTTACTAGGGAAATTTCTCGACTGGTTGGTGGCATTCGTTAGGTGAAATTGGTTGCAAAGAAGCATACAGTGCTGCACCAGGAAACCTACTTGTGGCTGCTTTGGTTGCTAGCAAATTGCATATAGTTTATATGAAAGGTGCAGACTCGTCAGTAAACGCTCACCAGCTGCTTACTCAGTAGTGGTGAAACTCTGAAAAATTCAAAATTTTAATAGTTTTTAATAGTTTTTCACACAGTCATACACAGCCTTTTCACAGCATACGCCAACACATGCACCCGGGGCCCAGCTCTCAGCTCATGCAGGGGGCCAGTCTCTGGTAGGGTAGGTTGCCATTTCCTATGCTTCTCTGGGGCTTTTGCCTCACCTTCTGCTGGGTGGGCTCACGGTTGTCATCGAGATGTGTGGCCTCAGGTCTTCGGTGCTCTTGGGAAGCTGTGGGCAGCCAGGGTCTTCTTTTATTGCAGGTGCTGTTTGTTTTTTGTATGTCTTTTCTTATAGGTGCAGCAGTTGGTGGCCCATTGAGTTTTTCTATTTGTGTTCTATCCTTTTCTACTATTTTTCTTCCTCTTTTTTCACTTCTCTTACTGCTTCTAACCCTCCCTGCCTGTCAACTCTGGTTTTGTTATATTACACATGTACTCATGTGAAAAGTAATAAAAATAAAGAAATGAAAAACATAACAGAGAGCCCATAGAAAACAAGTCAGAATCCATGCAAACTACAGGCAACCAAAAGCAAAAGGTTTCTGCTGCAGCATCCTCTGTGTGACCGTTTTCACCCAGTAACAGCCAGCAACCACTTGCCAACCAGTCAGGGAATACACACTTTTTCACTCAAAGGTCTACTGGAGATTGAAAAAAAGAGACGTCTGGACTTCTTTGTTTCTTGAAGATGTTTCACCTCTCCTCCGAAAGGCTTATTCAGTTCTCAAACCAAAAGGTGGAGAGACCCAGGTATTTAAACCCCAGTGGGCATAGTCCCCTGGAGGTAGTCCCCCTAGCACCCAGAGGTTGCCAGGGGGCCTGTATGACTGAGGCCTAATGTAGCAAACCCTCCATGTGAACATGCAAACACAGTGAAGTGGTTAGTTTGTTAGGGTACGTGAGAAAATCCCTGGGTAATCCTGACAAAATAAAACTACAAACCTGTAGTGATGCAGAAATATGTCTCATGAGGAGAGACATGATGGATGCGGTGGTGCTTGCGGGGAAGGATGATCTGGCAGTCCTGCAGGAACACGACCCATCGAGGCAGCCCGAAGTATGTGTGAGACCACTTGTGAATCTGGTTGGTAAGAGTCACAAAGATGGCCAGTGCATACAGGTAGCAGTACCAGGGGTAGATATGGTAAATCCCCGCTGCAGGTATAAGACGACAGAAACATGGTAATTTGTTGTTGCATCCTCCCCACCCCCACCCCATCCAGGAGAAGTTTTTGAAGGAACTGGTTTGATCAGACTACATATTTTCATGGTGGAGCTAATGCTATCTTGATAGAAAACTCACCAGGGGAGAGGGTGAGAAAGTTAAAGGCCATGTTTGCTAGAGGGACTATGGTCAGCATGCAGTTGTCACCGTTGGTCTCAATGAAGTCGTGACGGGTGATGGCTGTGGGGTCGATGTGGTGCTCTCTGAATGGACGTATAAAGGCCTGCATACACGTGGCAAATTAAAGAAAATGTTTCCTTTGAAAAATTATTATTTGAAGGTCCAGTAATGGGAAACCATACCTTTCCAACGATGCAGATCTACCGATCCCCATGTATCAGCCCCCCAATGAACAAGTCCTGATGCAAAGTCTGCGGTGAGGATACCTGCCACTGAAAACAAGAAAAAGAATATCAATAAAAGAGACAGCCAGTAATAACATGAGAAATTTATATCACTTTTGATTAAGTAATTACCAATGCCCAGCAGGATAGACCATATATGTCCCTGATGGAAATTGGCAAGGAGGTAAATGAGGTTGAAGGCCATGAGAGAGAAGCAGAGAATGACACTGATGCATTCTTGACATCGTTTGCCTTAAAGAACAAAAAAAACATTTCAGTGAACATTTCTATTAGTCACACAGCGTTTCCAGTACAGACATCAGTTTAGTAAAGTACTCTGTATGTTTGTCTGACGTGGTAGCATCATCTAGTCTTTGACAGTGATGAGCTGCTGGGCCTGAAATACCGGTCCATGTTACAACTAGTGTTAGCCAGTTCCTGAATCACCAGAGTTAATGAGTCAAATCTTCCTACTCAATCATGAATCCGAGGTCTCCATTAACCCGGATCATGAGTCCTCTGACTAGTGGCTACTGCTAAGTACAAAAGGCAAGTGAGTGAGAGCGGACATTGGGGTAGTGGACTTACTGGAAACACCTCGCACCCAGGTCGTTCGGCTCACCGGAAACACCACTGAATCAGATGATTTAGCTGAACCAGGTAATAACGGACTTACTGTAAACACAGCTGACTCAGGTGATTCAGCTGAACCAGGTTAATGACTTCACTCCAGTCAGTGATTTAAGTAAATAATAAGTTAAATATTCCAATAAATAAGTATTTTCAGCTTGGTTGTTTTAGTTTATATAGCCATTTAAAATATTTCACTCTTAGTCTATATTCTAATTTGCACACTGAATTTCATTGTTTCATATTCAGCTTATACCTTTTGCACATTTGGCATTCTTTGGTTTTATTTGGCTGCTGTTCTAAATTTCAAATTTTGTTTAATTTTGTTTAAGTCTTGTGACATTTAAATTAAAATAACGTGTGTGTGCGTGTGTTATCCCAAAGATCATTACTCAAAGGGGAATTTTTAAGCACAAACTAAATTGTGTCTGTGTAGGTTCTCAGTCATCCAGGTCATAGTAATCTCTGGAGCTTGGTTTAAAAAAAAAAGAAGGGATGACTGGACTTCTTTTTGTTTCTTGAAGACGTCGCCCCTTTTTTTCCAAGCTCCAGAGACCACAAACTAAATTATTTTAAGACTACTTACATTTTTGTAGCATTGCCAATACATAATTGAAAAAATATAATACCAGTTTGTCACATTAACTCTTATGTTTACTCCAATAAACCTGTCCCATTAAAACTTTGCTTCCTAATTTCCCGCCATGGCATCTCCCACTTATGAAACCAGAATAATTTTGCCAAATTATTAAACTTAAATAAAATGATCCAAACTGAACTATATGGTAGTGTCAACAAAGCTGCATTTGTTTATTTACCCCTCAAAAAAAATCTGACTAATTCAGCATATTTTCTCCCCATTGTCCTCCAAGGTTCCACCAGTGGATCCCCACCCAGAGACACTATAAGTAGGAGATATTGCAGGAAACATATGAGTCGACTGTGTTGTTGAACAGGCACACAGTTGAATGTGGTGGCATACTACCTGTGATCATCACTGTCTGTGGTTTTATCATTTTCCTTACCCAATGTGAATTTGCATTGCTTTGGGTCATAGAAGCTGATCATGTCGGCGCTTTGTTCTGAGCTGTTAAGGAAAGTACCTAGGAAACGATGCCTGACCCACCTCAGCTGGCTCTTTCAACTCCCTTCACACATCTCTTCACCTTATCTCTTACTGAGGAAACTCAGGTACACAAGTAGAAAATTTTTAACCCTTATTTTTGGGACATTTAAAAAAAAAAAAAAAAAGAAAAGAAAAAAGATGTCACTTGTGATTCTAAACATGCGGTTTTCTGTCCCTGTGAGCATCTCTCCCTCATGTATGGAAAGCTCAAATTAAATCTAAATCTCAATAAAATAAATCATAACAGGGCTTTTCTATGCAGGAAAAAAAACATGCTACCAACAAAAACTCTGCATGGGAAAGCTTTGCGCCTTTTGACTGTGTAGAAATGTAATGTACATGTAATGACAGCAGACTCAATGAATGTGGAAAAGCTGAAAATATTTCTGAAATTGCACACTTTTTCTTAATGCATAAGAAATATCTTCTTTTGTCTGGTAAATTTCTACTGGACTGGGCTAAAGTGTGTCTTTACCTCTGACCTAGGTGGATGCTGTCACAGCACTTTGTGTGTTTTTTTTGGACTGTTTCTAACTTAACACAAAAAGTAAGGAAATTTGTGTTTGGTCAATTATTTCTTTGTTGTAACAACATTTCTTGGCAATAAATCTTATTTCCCCTTAAATGGTGCTGAATTTGTAAGGAAAATGCATTTGTGGGTTGAGCTCCATAGTTGAGTATGTGGGTTGTGCCCATGAAAAACTTGCCAGATCTTCTCTGCCAATGCCAAGCAGCTTATTCTGCCATTGACTCTTGTTTGATGTCATTTACTGGATTGGATGATTGAAGTCTGAAGAAACAATTGGCAATTTAACAGCTTATTCATTTAACAAAGTAGCATGTGGAAGAGCCGTGCACAGCCACAGCAGCCTGGCGCCTCCTCCTCATGCTGGTCACCAGCTTGGTCACACACTGCTGTGGGATGGCATCCCAGTCTTCAACCAGCACTTGTCGCATGTCAGCCAATGTGGTTGTGTTGGTCACTCTGGCATGAACAACACATTCAAGCTGATCCCACAAGTGTTCAACAAGGTTGAGGTCAGGACTGCAGGCGTACCGTTCCATCCTCTCCATTCCCAGATTCTGGAGGTAGTCTCTGATCAACCCCGCTCTCTGTGTTTCTCTGGTTGCAGAATCTCTCTGGCACAACCCACATACTCAAATCCAACTCACAAAAGCACTTTCCTTACAAATGTGGCACCATTTAAGGGGAAATAATCAGGCATTCCAATAAATCAACCATACACAAATTTACTTCCTTTTTGTGCCAAGTTTAGTTTGGCCCACTTAAGATCAGACTGGGCTGCATGTGGCCCATGAACTAAAATATGTTTCTAAGCAGCCACATGCAGAACCTAGTTAGCTTTCAGTCGCCATTATGAGTTTAAAATGCATTTGGACAATGGGCGTGAAAAAACACTGACTTAGTATTTAAATAGGGTGATAAATGGAGCTCTCCAAACAATCCAGAGCATGAGATTTTGGTTATGCTTGCAGCCCCTGTGTGCTGACTTGGCAACTAACAACAGCACAGCTATGAAAGGTCACAGCAGCTCCGTGACCAGACGCGGTTTCTGAGCCTAGAGCAGAAGCGGTGGATTCTTCTATAACCTCCGCCTGATGCTCGAAATGTCAAAGCAGCACAGCCACTTGAACACAAATTCAGCCACTCTGACATAATTTCCTCTTGTGTCACGACAGCACTGTGGCTGTAACACACCCACACTGCCGCTGACTGCTCGGTGTCATTTAAGTGGAACAGTTAAACACAATCGGCTGTTTTTGTTTGTGTGTTTAGTAGTTTACGCAGTTCTTCTTGGTAACTGAGTAAAGATCGTCGTTATATCTCAACACCACTCGGTGAACAAGCCCCTTAGACGGAGCTGCAACAGACAGGATCGACTCACCTGGAGAGTACAAATTAGCCAGTTCTCGGGCACCGGCGTGCTGTGGACCCCATCTGGCCGTGCCCCGGCCCGGTCCCTGTGGCTCAAGGCTCTGTGTTTCCCCTCCACACTCGTTCTCGTTAACCGTACTCGCCATTTCTCCGCTATGGGCCCGGCCCCTTCAATCGCTCTACTCACCACCAGGAACCAACAGAATCGTCAAATTCTCAGCCCACAGACAGCGTAACGTTTTGAGCCAATGAGGTGCAAGCCGCTGAACGCACCAGCCAATCACCGGGAGGTAAAACGTTCCACAAGCAACCAAGTGACCAATGGGTAAGGGGGTTGCGACGGCGAGCGATCGAATTTCCTGACCTCACCCGTCCTATCTGGTGCCCCGCTCTGCTCGCGCCCGCGAGATAGTCTAGAACGGGGCCCAAAAAATAAATTTAATGTGGTAACATTTTTTTCTGGCAACTTCCTTAGGACAATTGAAAAAATAATTAAAAACAAAAAAAATTTTCTTACGTTTTTTTTCCACTTTGCGTACGTCACAGTACCATCTGCCACTTTACGGCAACCGCCATTTTGATTTAAGGCATGAAGCCAACAGCTGCAGGGAAGCAGCAGCAGTGATCACAACTTTTTTTAAAACTCACAATCAAGTTTCTATTGTAATTTAACTGCGCTTCTAAATTAAAAGTTTCGTACTAGGGGATGTTTATTAACGAGCGCCATCAAATCCTTAGCAGACCAATCACCGTGTAGTAGCAGAATGCTAGCATTTTATGGGGGAAAAAATCTGCTTTCCTGTCAGGAAAAAATTAACTTTTGCGTAAATTCAAACACATATCGATAGTCTTTTTGTGAAAACGGAAAGAATATGTGGCGTTTTTTGTCTTTTGTTTTAGCCATTCAGCGCCATTCACGCAGTCACTGAAGACTGACTGAATGGCGCCCTCTGTTGCCTTTCTGCGTGAATTGCATCCAATATCTGTACAATGGGATGACAAGGAAGTAGAATGATTGGAGTGTTTTTTTTAGAGAGAGAACTTTATTCATGGACATTATTTATGAACAACAGTACAGACAAATAAGGCACTGACCGTATTTATCTACAAAACCTATGTACAAAAAGTAAAAAACAGTATAAGACATAAGAAGAGAAAGTAGATGTTCAAGTAGGTAACTGGAACAAAAATCAAGCCATGAGTTGTATCATAGAAAGAAAAACTGGGCAATTTAATTTAATTTAATTTAATTTAAACTTATCAAATAGTGCAGCAAATTTTAGGGCTTTCTTGTCATTTGCAAGTTTTGGCAACTTACTGAAGAGTTTAAATTTGTTCAGTCAACTGTTTATGCATGGTTTAGATTTTAAATATCTATGTTTGTGAATTGAAGAGTTCCCTAATAATACCACAGTCCTGGTAATGGAGTCCAAATTTGGATTTTTGATAAGAATTCCAGGTTTAATTACAATCACTGTTTAATATAGTAATGAAATTCCCTGGACTGCAGCCAGCTTCTCATGTCGGTCCAGAAAGTTTGCACTGATTCACAATTTTAAAAAAGGTGATCCAGACTTTCAATTTCATTTTCACAGAATACACAGGTGTTGGCATCCAAATGAAATTTCATCCTAGGTATTCATTAGGCAGGTAATTCTTATTTGGGACTTTGAAGTAACCTCTTCAGGAAGTGAAATATACTTTCTCTGTATCACCTTAACCTCCAAGAATATAATTTCTTCTAACTGGGTTAGGATAGATTTCATGTAACAACATATTTCTGATAACTTTGTTTGTACACCTGTCATAAAAGTCAGTTATTGCTGTGCAGAGCTGTCTCAGCCCAAGAGAAATCCTAGAGTACACAATGTCTTCAGTAATCATTGATCTCAGAGGGAGTGAGATGGCTCTTTGTCAATGTTTTATAACTCTTAGCAGTGCATCTTGACTGGAACTTCTTATAGAACACCCTGGGCTATAATAGATCACCTTTCTAATCCATAAAATGAGCTGCAGCCCAAATCTATCTGGACTTCCATTAATTCATGTACACAGATTTCTTGCCAAGTTGAATGTACCTGTTGTTCCACAGAGGAATGTTGTGTGGAGTAAAGTTATGGTAAGAGATAAATAAAGTAGGACCTGCTGATGGAAATATTTGCAAAATATGCAAAATCATATTATTATTATTGTGCATTAAAAAGTCTTATAGCAGCTGGTATAAGGGACCTCCTAAAGCACTCAGACTTCCACTTTGGTGCAGTCAGTCTTTGACTGAATGTGCTGCTGTTGAGAACCTCCTTGGCGTGGGGTGAGTGCAGGATTCATCATAACTGATTTCAGCTTCAAGAGCATTCTTCCCTACGTCACCTGCCGGACTGTCTCGAGTTCAGAACTGACCACAGAGCCGGCCTTCTTGATAAGTTTGTCTGCTCTGTTCCTGTCTGCTGTGCTGTGACCGCATGGAAAAACAGAGTACTGGCTACCACTGCATGGTCGGTGAGATGGCTCCTTTTTGGAACAGGGACCAAGCAAGATGTTTTCCAGAGCCTTTGACCTTTTCCAAGTGCAAGCTCAAACTGGCACAGCTCTGCGGAGCAGCTCTTCAGCAGCCTTGGGCTGATGTCATCAGGCCCCACTGCTTTCCCCAGCTTTAGTCAGTCAGTTCCATCTTGACCCGAGATGGTTGGAGAATCATAGGCAAAGCCACTGGTGGCAGGGTGAGGGGGATTTGCACTATTGGCACATTATTCATAACATCAAAATCAATGGCATTATCCTCACCATCTTCATAATTTTTAACCATATCTCTTTGTTATGTCCCTCTGCTGCCATCTGTTTAAAAATGACTTACATTTTTCTATATTAACCCATGTTTCCATTTTTGGTTAATATCCTATCCTTACAAATTACAACGCCCAATTATTTCACTTCCTTTTTAATCAGTAAATTACATGTTGACTGCAGGGTGCATTCATGCAGAGTTAGTATGTCACATTTGTTTATATACAGCTGAAGCTTTGGAGAAGTGGTTGATCACTTTTAACTTTCTATCATTTAAAAATCTACCAGAAATTAGAACATTTGTATCAAACTGACTCTGAGAGATTCAGCCATGCTATTTGCAGGATTATCCAACTCATCAGGATGACTTCAACTCATTCAAAATGCAGTAGCCAGAGTCGTTACACATACCTGGAAATTTGAACATATATTACCCGAGTACGGGGTGGCTGTAGCTCAGGAGGTAGAGCAGGTCACCTACTAATCAGAAGTTTGGTGGTTTGATCCCCGGCTACTCCAGTCTGCATGCCAAAGTATCCTTGGGCAAGATACTGAACCCCAAGTTGCTCTCCAGTGTGTTCATCGGAGTGTGAATGTTAGATAGAAAGCACTTAGACATAGAAAAAAGTGCTTGTGTGAATGGGTGAGTGAGGCATGTTGTATATAGAGTGCTCAAGTAGAGTAGAAAAGTGCTGTATAAGAACCATTTACTGAAGCCACTTCATTGGCTCACAGTTCAACACAGAATTACCTGTAAAACCCTTCTATTAGTTCATAAAGCTTTTAATGGTTTGCTCAGTGTCTTCTAACCCAACTATCCTCTCAGGTCATTGGGTGCAGATCTTTTAATTGTTCCCAGAATCTGACATAAGTGTGCTGACTGTGCTTTCAATTATTGTGGTGCTGTTCTTTGGAACGAGCTGCCTGCTGATCTGGGGTCAGTTAGAACGGTGTCTACATTCAGTATGGACTCAAAATCTTTTTAGCTTCTGTGCTGTTCTGTCCCTGCTCCTGTTCACATATCATCACATATTTCATTCATCATGCTAGTCCTGCTATATGTTAGACAATTTATTACTGAAGCTATAGCTCCATTGTTTGCAGCAGCTGTAACCTACATATCCTTTTTCTGTTTATATCTTTCTATGTAGACACATTCAGTTTATCTGTGATGAATTTCTATCTAGATAAAAAATTCCCACTCACTCTTTTTGTAGTATTTTTCATTTCTTTGCATTCTTTGAATTGAATTGAACATTCATAGTAGTAGAATCACTTTCTTATAATTCTCCCATTCCTTCGTTTGTGATGTTTGAGGCCTATGCCCACAGAATTGGAACGCTTGTGGGAACGGGACAGATAGCAACATCAAACTAACCTGTCACGTTCTGTGCTTGGCTTTGGATTTCGTTGAGTTGAACTAAAAAGTTCATAGACCTATTTGAATCTGATAGTTCACTCAGTATCTGAGAAGTGTATTCAGCAATGCAACCAACCAGCAGCATGGAATTCAATTGAAACTCTATAATGACCATGAAACTAAGTGAATGGTAATTCTTCAAACAATTATAATAACTTCTCACCCACAGTAGCCATATGAACTAATTAGTTTATATTCTTTAACATATACTTTCTACACACAGCATTCTGAGTTTCCCCTCATCTTTTCTTTCATTCAGTTTTTTTTTGTTTTTGAAAGTTTCTTTACGGGAATAAGAATTATAAAAACAGAGTGTGACATCAATCTATAAAGGCCACATGTTCAAATTGGTAATGCTCCTGAATGACTTGTAGTTGAATTTCAATTTATAAAAAGATAATCATCTTCAGTGAATTGAAAGGCTTTCAGCAATAAACTCCTCATTTCATAAGTAAACAGCTAACATTCTATATTTCTCACCCTCTCTCATACAATTGGAGGCATTCATTCAGCTGGAATTTCTTCCACAGACACTCATTCATATGGGTACAGTTTCAGAAACACTCATTCCTTCGTTGACATTCGTTTATAGATGATGTTTTCACAAACATTGAATTGGAAACCCTATATAGAATTTTTCATATTCTGTAGTTTGATGATGTGTATTTGAAGTCAGCAGATGAAACACACTCGTTCAGAAACTCACATATGGTTTTGTTCATTCACCCTAGTTAAGTAGTTATCCTTTCTGTTTTCACTCTCCTTTCGTTTTCATAGTTCATTTGTTATGGGAATTCATCAAAGTTTCTTGCATTCCTCTTTTGATCTTGTAACTCATATAATTCATCATATCCTCAGAATTCTACAAAAAGAGCTTTAACTAGCCTTCCTATCTAAACATTCATCATAGAATTGAAAGAAAAATCACCCATTCACTTCCTTTCACGTCTAGCATTCATTCACCTCATAGAATTGAACCCTCAGAAACAAGAACCTATAAAACTACATAGAACAGTTTCTCAGAATCATTTGTGTTTGGAAATAATTCACTCATTCAAACTTATAACTGAACCTAAACCGTTGAGCATCTAGTTTCTGTGATAGCTGTGAATGGAATCAGATCCATGAAATCTGACAGCTTCTATGAAAAAGCATTTGTAATCCAATAAGACGTTTATATGACACATAAACATATGAAAGACATAAATAAATCAATAAACAA